>PVKA01004404.1:0-99443 GCA_004027165.1 Ctenomys sociabilis | reverse complement strand
CCCTACTGGGAATTTTCCCAAAGGATTTGGATACATTGTATCATAGAGATATATGTGTACCTATGTTTATAGCAACACAATGTGTGATAGCAAAATCTTGGAAACAACCAAGATGTCCATCACATGAGGAATGGTTGAAAAAGATGTGGTATTTCTATATAATGGAGTATTACTCAGCTATTAAGAATGATAAGTTTGAGCCGGGCGTGGTGGCGCATGCCTGTAATCCCAGCACTTGGGAGGCTGAGGCAGGAGGATTGTTGTGAGTTCGAGACCAGCCTGAGCTACAAAGTGAGCTTAAGGCCAGCCTGAACTGCACAGTGAGACCCTGTCTCAAAAAGACCAAAAAAAAAAAAAAAAAAAAAAGAATGGTAAGTTTGAAGCATTTATACTGAAGTGGATGCCACTTGAACATATACTCATAAGTGAAATAAACCAGACACACATGTGTAAATATCGTATAGTCTCCCTAGTATAACAAGCGAAAAGCAGAAATACAAAAGGAAATGTACAACGAGTAAAATCAATTGAGTCAGATAAGGCAAACTGAATGGCATATGCTGCAGGATACTAATCAGCTTTTCTTATGGATGGTTAACAACCTAAGATCACAAGTCAGAGTTGGAGAAATAGAAGAGCCACAAGGCCGGCCAACATTTTGGACCTAGCCTTTCAAGGTCAGCGAAGACTCAGGACATAGGAGAACCTGTACTGCAATATCATGAGACTCAGGTGAGCTCCAAATTTTCTGAGCAAGGAGATTGCGGAGCCACAGAGGAAAGAGATTGAAGTTCTATAGTGTGCCTGGGGAGAGTCACATGAAGAGAAAACTTTCTCTCAGGCTCTCACAGGGTAATATCTTTTTAAAAAAGTAAAAAGACAGTTTAGAAAAAAAACCAGAAAGAAATGACAAGACCCAATGAATATAGCTTCAGAGGTCTCACTGAGATTAGTTTCTATCGAAGTGAGCCCAGAGCCTCAGAAGCATCTCACATTTATCGAGGGCTAAAGGCAGGCTAAGGAATGTGCATAATTACTTTGGTGAACACAAACTACTTTATCTACTTCCACCATTTGCCTAACACTAGGTCCACACAAATGCTAGTTGATAACATCCCAAACAAGTGATCAAAGAACAGGGTGCCAGCCGGAGAAGCTGTTATCTCCAGCCTTGAATACCAGCTTTCCAGAATTTATAAGTGGGAGAGGACAGTTCTCCTTGGGCTCTGTGTATTGCTCCTTGCTCCCTTGGGATATTAGGCTTTTGTCTCCTATCTATATTTCTATAATTGATAAATTCTTTTTTTATGGTTACCAGTAAAATAAGTCATGAAAGCATTGTTAAATGATAAAATGATTCAAAATAGAATGTACCCATTAATGATAGCATCCAAACGATCTCATTCTGACTATGGATGTTCTGATGAGTAATTAACTTCCAGTTATTTCTCTGTACCTAATTTCTGTTAAAAATGTACAGCTTGCCTGATTACTAACTATATCACAAGTTTCCAAGTTCTGTTTCCACTTACTTTTTCTCTTGTAACTAAAATGTACCTAGAACCAAGACAATTCAAAATAGTTATAAAGGTTTTCTGGTTTACTAATTAGTTGATCATAGTCCAGTGAATATTACCACCTATTTATTCACGAGTCTGTGATTTTTTTTTTTTTTTTCAGAACCGGAGATTGAACTCAGGCCCTTGCACTTGCCAGGCAAGTGCTTATTCTACCGAGCTATCTCCTCAGTCCCTAGTGTTTGATTTTTAGAACTCCTTATAATAGAATATGTTATCATATGTTAAAAAATGCTTTTTATGTACAGCAGTGAAGAATGAATCCAAGGCCTCACACATGCTAAACTCACACTACCCTTAACCCCTTTCAGGTAGTGATCTTGATCAATTATCTTCTACTTACATCAATTATCTATTTAATCTTCTTAGAACTGTAAAGTATAAAATATTATATTGAATAAATAGACAATATATAGTTTCTACATTTTCAAGCTTAAAATGAGGAAATAGAAAAGCTAAAATGTTTATTGCTTTGGAAATGGCTTCAGGAAATAATAGTGATATTGTCTTGTATTTTGTTTTGTTTTGTGGTTTTCCCCCTGGTCTTTCCATGTCTTCTGGACTGCTTCTGAGTGCCTCTTTATTTATATGCTAAAAATTATACTTGAAACCAAGGCAAGAAATGACCAGACAATAAAGAGCCATCGAGTGAGCGCAGTGGCAGAGCCAAAGAATGGGCATGCCAGACTTCTTGGGGAGGGCCAGAAGGGGAGGGTGGGATTCCTGGGGTGGTATCCTGAAGTGTGGAGGCGGGAAAGGTATGTGATTCTATACACGGAGGGCAGATTAACATATGATCCACAATCCATGGGACAAATTGTAAGAAACTTGTAAATTGCATAGAAGTAAAATTGACCCTTTCGGTCAACTGTTTATTTTTTGCTTCTCCTGTCTCTTGGCAGACCCAGGGGAACAAGTATCCTGGTCTGAGGATTCACTGGTGAAGCCAGTGGAGCTCTGGGTAGGTGAGTGGAGGAACTTCTGTCTGAACACATGTGGACAAGGGACTATGTGGCACAAAAAGTACACCTGTATATGATATATCTTGATTCATTTTTTTCCCCATTCCTCTACCCTCTCTTCAACTCCTTTTCCCTTCCTTATCTATAAAAGATTTCAATTTTTCCTTCTTTTCTCATTTTTTCTTTTCTACTCCTTTCTTTCTGTCTCTACCCCCGCTCCCATAACTCCCTTTCCCATCTGAACATTTTCTTCCCGTTTCACAATATCTGTTATACATTTTGGTCCTTATTTACAATTTCAACTTCTTACATCAGAGGTAGTATTCAAACATGTCTGTCCAATTTATTTCATTTAAGAGTATGGTCTCAAGGTGTATCGATTTACCTCTAAATGTCTCAAAGTTATCCTTCTTTATGGCTGAGCAGTACTCCATTGTATCAAAGAATCACATCTTTTTGTTTTGTTCTTGAATCACAACTTTTTTATCCATTCATTGATTGATGGACATTTGCACCATTTCCAAGATTTAGCCATCACAAATTGTGCCATTGTAAACATGGGTGCATTTATACTGCTTTGGTATGATGCTTTTAATCCTTTTGGGAAGATATCAAGAGGGGGATATATACTTAGGAATCTACCCATTTCTTCTGCATTTTCTGTCTACAGGTTTTCAAAGTAGGTATAGATGACCTTCTGGATTTCTGCAGGGTCTGTTGTGATTTCACCCTTTGCATTCCTAATTTTGTGGATTTGAGTCTTTTCTTTTTTTTTGATAATGTTGGATAAGGGCTTGTTGATTGTACTTAATCTTTCAAAGAACCAACCTTTTGATTCATTAATTTTTTGTCTCCAGTGCATTAATTTCTTCTCTGATGTTTATAATTTTCTCTCTTGTATGATCCTTTAGCCTACTCTTTCTAGAAGTTCGAGCTTCTAGAAAACATTGTTTGTGCTTGCTGTTTCCCTGACATTTCATTGTGTCCCAAAGTTTCAGTATGCCATATTGTCATTATCATTTAATTATAGAAACTGTCCAATTTATTCTTTAATTTCATGTGTGACACATTGGTTGTTCAGGAGTGTGTTATTTAATTTCCATGTGTTTATGAAGTTCTTGTTTCTTCTGCCGTAAGTTTTGTACTTCATTGCACTATGGTCTGGTAATATGCATGGGACACCATCAGTTCCCTTTCATACTTAAGCATGATCTATGTATGAGTGAGGATGTGCTATGCTTTGGAGCATGTCCCATGTGCATCTGAGAAGAACGTGTATTCTGATGTTGGGGTGGAACACTTCGTAGACATCTACTTGTCTGTTTGTTCAAAAGTTTGATTCAGTTTTAATACTTCATTATTTTTTGTCTTGTTGATCTATTTGTAACAGTGGAGCATTAAGGTCCCACATTATAATCAGATTACTGCTTAAATGATTTGTTTGCTAATATTTGTTTTATATAGTTGAGTGCATATATATTTATGATGATTATCACTTTCTCTTAGATTGTTCCCTTTACAAGAGACCTTCTTTGTCTTTGTTAATTCATCATGGCTTTAATTCCACTTTTTCTGCAAATGGAATAGTTATCCTTTTTTCTGAGTTTCTGTTGCATGGAGTATTGTTTTCCATCCTTTGATTTTCAGCCTATGCATTTTTAGTTTTTATTTTTTGGCTGGCTCAGGCTGCCTTAAGGGCAGGTCTGGTGCAGCTTGTGGAGCTGGGGATGGAACTGTGGTTCCCTGGACCTGCACCTGATTGAGTTTCCCAAGCGGGTGTTTGTTTTTAAAACAACTGAACTAACCTGCAAGGCTCCCTGAATTTCATTTTAAATTAAATGTTTCTTGCATGCAGCATATTGTTGGATCTTGCTTCTTAATCCATTATGCCAGTCTCTTTCTTTTAATTGGTGAATTGAGACACTTAACACTGATGTTATAACTGATACATATTGTCTTATTCTTGTCACATTATTTCCTTATTGTTGGTTCCTTTTGTCCCCCTCTATCTTTTTCTTGGGAGTGGATTCATTCTGGTGGGTTCGTGGAGTTATAGTCCTTGCTATCTTTTTCTAGAATGTCCTTCAGAACATTTTGAAATGCTAGTTTGGTGTTCATGAATTTCCTCAGGTGTTCTTTTTCATGGAAGTATCTTATTTCTCATAAAATTTGAAAGATAGTTTTGTGGGGTAAATCAATCTGGGTTTGAGGTTGTTTTCTTTTAGGGCTTGAAATACTATACCCCAAGATTTCCTTATCTTGAGGGTTTTTGAGAAGTCTGCTATGATTTTGAAGTCCTTTTTTCCTCTAAAAGCTTTTAATTTTTTGTTCTTGTGCTGAGTTTCTGAAATCTTTACTGTTATATGCCTTGTTGTAGTTTTTTTATTATTATGGCTAATTAGAATTCTATATGCTTCAATTACTGTATGTCAAATTCTTTTTCTCTGCTGGGAAAATATTCTGCCATGACACATGTGAACAGATTTTTTTATTTCATTTGTGCAATTACCTGCTTTATCATTCAATCCATTTTATATTCTTCTTTTTTTTTTTTTCTTTTTATATAGTCAGGGATTGAACTCAGGCCCTTGGGCTTGCCAGGGAAGTGCTTATTCCACTGGGCCATTTCCCCAGCCTTCTACTTTTTTTTTTTTTATGTTACCTGCTCTAGAGATAGTAAGCATGTCTTTCATTATTATTCACTATTTCTAAAGTTACATAAAAACTATTTTTGATAGGATTTTTTTTTTTTTTTGAGTCTCATTCATGGGGCCTGAGTTCAATCCCCAGTTCTGCTAAGAAAAATAAAAAATAAATTGAGTCTCATTCATTTGCTTTGTTAATTCTGTTATTCTCACTTCAGAGAGTTCAGTTAAGAGCTTTCAGATGTTATACCTCATTGTCCCTTGGATTTCTCTTTGGTAAGCTGGAAATTTGGGCTTTCATCTTAAGTGTGTCTGCATTTTTTTTTTGTTTTTTTTTGTTTTAGTAACTATTACTAGTAATTCTTTTTTTTTTTTTTTTTTTTTTTTTTTTTTTTTTTTTTTTTTTTTTTTTTTTTTTTTTTTTTCTTTCTTGTACTGGGGATTGAACTCAGGACCTTACACTTGCCAGGCAGGTGCTTATGACACTGAGATACGTTCCTGGTCCATCTTACTAGCATTAGAACCTTTAGGAAATGACTGCTTCTCAGAGGTGTCTTCTAGTTGTGGTTGGCTTTTGGATTTTGAGTCTATGGCAAGATCCTACCTCTTGGGCCAGGGATGCTCAGTGGCATAGCACCAGCCTGGCAATCATAAGGCCCTGAATTTGATTCATGGCACCAAAAAAAGAAAGAAGAATCCCTAACTCTTCAATTTATTAGGGATGAGAAGTTGCTGCCTAGTTGGGCTAGCCCCTGGTTCTTAGGTTCTAGCCTATAGTATTATTTTATGACCCTTAGGCAATCTAAGTCTTGGTATACCAGGAAGAACAACAAATTAGAAAAATTATGTCTCATTGGCTAAAGAGATATAATCAGCAATAACAACAGCATCAAATACACCTGGAAAATAACAAACTGAAGTCACTATTAATTTGTCACCTTTAATTATATGAGGTGTATTTGTGGATACATAACAAAATCTAAAACACTCCACAAAATTGTATGTGGTAAATAAACTCTTATTATAGTGACTTTACATTCAGAGCAGAAAATTTAAACTGGGTAAAGGGAAAACTTAGAGGAAAAGGAAGAGATTAGAAGCAAAGCTGTAGGCCTAAAGATCACACAAATTTTAAGAAACTTGAAGAAGACAGGAAGGAGAGAAGGAAATAAAACAAGAACAGAACAGAACAACAAAACTAGAAACCGTGTCCACTCATAAAAACAAGAAGAAAATATAAGACAAAAAACAACAACAAACCTCAGGAAAGTGAGAAAAAAAAGAAAATGAGGGGAAAAGTCCACTTCAAGGTGTGTCTTTACTGTCACTGGTAGACAACTTGGATGGAGTCCGGCTCCAAGTTAGTTAATTCCAGCAAGCCAGCTGTAGCTTTATGGCAGTGTTGGATGATCTCAGCAAAGATACAGCCTTAATTGCACTGAAGTTAAGGCTAGTTTTTGGCTGTGAGGCTGGAACCAGGCCTGTTCAGCCCATAGCAGGCCATGTGCCCCCTCTTACTTGAACTTGGCTCCCTAACTTTCAGCTGACTTGAGCTTGGCTCTCTCTTTTTTTTTTTTTTTTTGTCTTTTTGAGACAGGGTCTCACTATGCAGTTCAGGCTGGCCTTAAGCTCACTTTGTAGCTCAGGCTGGTCTCGAACTCACAACAATCCTCCTACCTCAGCCTCCCGAGTGCTGGGATTACAGGCATGCGCCACCATGCCCGGCAGAGCTTGGCTCTCTTACCCCCACACTGAGAGCTGCTAGATGGAGCCAGCAGCAGCTCTGTGTTCTGAGCTCAGTTGGCCCTTCTCCAAGATGGCTACTAGCCAATTGCTCTCTCCTAGTGAATGTCTGAACCTGAATAACTCACCAGCCACTGCATCCACTGTTCCATTCCACTGGTGTTTTGCCATGGAGGCCCCTGCAATCACCAGTGGTCACTGAGCATCTGTGGGTTTGAGCCACTTTTCCCATGCAGTTAGTCCAGGCTCAGGCAGAAAGTACTACCTACCATCTCCTCCTTCTTCATTGAAGTGTGTGTCTTTGTTCTTCCCATTGGCTTCAATTCTTGCCCCAGATCCTTCCTAATTCTTCTTCTTTTCTTCCATACATTGCTATGTTCTTGTCTGGACACCAAATCTTGGACTCTTTCTCTGCTTCTTATCACTTAGCCATCTTCCTGGAAGTTGATTTGCTAATATTTTGTTGAAATATTTGTTGTGTCTCTATTTATCAAGGATATTGGCTTGTAGCTTTTTTGTTATTGTTATGCTCTTGTTGTTGTTGTTTTTTCTAACAAGGTAATATTGGCCTTGGAGAACATGTTTGCAGGAATTCTTCCCTACTTTCTTTTGTGGAAGAATACCTGGGTGGCTTTCTCTGAAGGAGGAATAATTGTCTCTATTTTGGCTGAATCTGACCCTATTTCTATGTATTGATATTATATAGAGCGGGGTAGGACTTTTCCTTATCTCTTCAATTGGCTTTAGGCAATGCATATCAGTCCAGCCGAGATGCTGATGGTAGTCTTTGAAAACAGCAGGCAGTGTTTTAGTGTTCCACAGACACGCATCCCTCACCCGTGTGAGCCACGATGAGATGGGATGAAGAGCCAATGTTCCTTCGAGAGAATGACTTCTTGGGGCTTGAGAGATCACACATCAGAACTGAAGCACTGACCCCAAAACATGAGACACTATCTCAATTGTGTCATGCAGATTACTTTTTCTGAATATCCTCTCTGCATATTGCAGGAGTGATTTCACAGCACTCACCTGTTTCCCACCATTACCAATCCTCAAGCCACTCCCTTCCTGAATTAATAAAACCTGGGTTCAGCCCTAGGATGAGGCCTTTGTTCCAAATTGCCATCATCATGGTTGGACTTAAGGCCTCTTGGCTATCTATATCTACAAATATGCTTTAGTGTCTTTATTCTCCCCAATAGTTGTGCTGGAAGTAGATTGGAATTAACTCACTAGAATTCCAATGACTCTTCCATGGGGTTACAAATACAAACTTCCTGGGCCACGATGAGGATTGGGTAAGGGCTCTCTGTATTTTTTGGAGCAACGTGAAGATAATTGTTTAGTTCTTCTTTAAATGTTTGGTAGAATTCAACAAAGAACCCTTTCGGTCCTGAACTTAAATGGGAGAATTTTTATTACTGAGTCACATTACTTGTTATTAATCTGCTTAGTTTTGTTTTTCTTCATGATTCAGTCTTGGTAAGGTGTATCTAGAAATTTGCCAACTGCTTCTAGTTATCAAATTTTTTAGCATATAGTTACTTGTTGATAATTTCTTATGATCTTTTGTATTGCTGTGGTATCAACTGTAATGTCACTCTTTTTATTTTTTATTGGAGTCCTCTTAGGTTAAAGGTTTGTTCATTTGTTTATTTTTCAAGGAACAATGTCATTGAATTGATGTTTTTAAAGTTCCCGTTTCGATTTTTTCTGCTCTCATCATTATTGTTTGTTCCTCCTACTAATTTTATGATTTTATGTGATTTGTTCTTTCTGATTCCTTGAGCTGGAGGGCTAGGTTGGTTATTTGAAATCTTCCTACTTTTTTATTTGTTTGTTTTTGTCTTTTTGAGACAGGGTCTCACTATGCAGGTTCAGGTTGGCCTTAAGCTCACTTTTGTAGCTCAGGCTGGTCTCGAACTCACAACAATCCTCCTGCCTCAGCCTCCCAAGTGCTGGGATTACAGGCATGTGCCCCCAAGCCCGGCTCTTCCTACTTTTTTGATGTAGCTATTGGCTGCTATAAACTTCTCAGTATTGTACTTGTTGAATCCCATAAGGTTTTAGAATGTTTTATTTTCATTTGCTTGAAGACATTATTAAACTTTTTTCTTGAGCTATTCCTTAATCTATTGGTTGTTAAAAATAGTTTAATTTATATGGTTTCTATAAATATTTAATTTTTATGGTTTCTAAAGTTGTTATTGATTTCCAATTTTATTACACTGTGGTCAGGAAAAACAATATACTTTCAACTTTTGGAAATCTGTTGACTCCTACTTGTGGGTGATGTGTGATCTATCCTGAAGAATGTTCCATGTGCTGATGAAAAATGTGTATCCTGTACTTATTGTGTTTTTTTTTTTTTTTTTTTATTTTAGGGAAGGGTCTACAGGGTGTTCAGGGTCTCACTACTAGAATGGATGCTAGTGATCTGCCTTTTACAGCCTCCCAACAGCTGGGATTACAGGCATGTACCACCATGCCCAGTCTCAATTGCCATCTCAGTGTACCCCAGGGGCGGGGCCAGCACAGCACTAGGGATCAAATCCCCAGGCCCTGCACCTACTTGCAGGTGCTTTAATCCTGAGTGGAAATTTTTGTTGGTGCCTGTTAGGTTCTTTTGGTGTAGAATGAAGTTCAAATCTGCAATTCTTTTGTTAACTTTCTATATCAATGATATATCTGTTACTGAAAGTGGATTGTTAAGGCCCCCATTATCGTATTGGAGTTTACCTTTTTCAACTCTGTATTTGTTTTACATATTTGTGTGCTTCAAAATGGGTAAAAACCTAGTATTTCCTTTTGAATTGATCCCTATATCATTATATAAAGATGCTTTTGATGTAGTCTATTTGACACCAAATAGACTTCAGTGCTTTTTATAATTTACTATTTATTTTGACTTTACTGCTTTTAATGTAGTCTATTTTATCTAAGTATGGTGATCCTGTCTTCTAGATTCTATTACATGAAAGGTTTTACTCCATGTCTTTAATTTCAGTCTACGTGTGTCCTTAAAGGTAAAGTGAGTTTTCTGCATTTCTTTTTTTAAAAAGAAATCCATTCGGAATGTCTTTTAATTGGAGAATTTAATTCATTTACGTTGAAAGTAAGTATTGACAAGGTCTTAACACAACTTCTAAATAATAGCTACAATTATTTTTCATTATAGTTCTCTTTCTACAGTCTTAGTGGTTAACTGATTTTCTCTAGTAGTGTATTTTATTTTAAAAATGTATTTAGGACAGGGTCTTCAGGGTCTATAGGTCTTGCTATGTAGATCAGACTCCTGGTGATTCTCCTGTTTTCAGCCTCCCAAGTGCTGAGATTACAGGTGTGCGCCACCACGCCCAGTCTCATTCGCCACTGTCAGTGTGCATGAGGGGTGGGGCCAGCACACCAGGGATGGAACCCCAGCCACTGCGCTCTGCCTAAGAGGTGCTTTAGTTCACTGAGCTATCTGGCTGGCCCTTCTAGTAGTGTATTTTGATTCAGTTTTTTTTTTCTTTTTCTTTTTTTTTGTCTACTATAGATTTTTTGCTTTGTGGTTACCATGAAGCTTACAGAAAAACATCTCTTGACTCTGAAAACTATTAAAAAAAAAAAACTAATTTGGAATAGCAAGTTGACACTATCATAAAGAACAAAAACAAAAAAGACAAAATATACTACTAAGAAGAAATCTCTTTGCTCGTATTCCACCCTCCCAACATTTTTTTTTTTTTTTTTTTTGACGAACTGAGGATTGAACTCAGGCCCTTGTGCTTGCCAGGTAAGTGCTTATTCTACTGAGCCATCTCCCTGGCCCCAACATTTTGAATTTTTGATGTTGCATTCTTATCTCACATCAATTTAGTTATTATTTTTAGTCTTCATGCTAAAGATATGGTTTATGCACCATGCTTAAAATATAACATACTGTGCTTTTTTTTAAAAAAAAAATGTATTTGATACAGGGTCTCACTACACAGCTCGACTCAGCAGTTCTCCTGTTTTCAGGCTCCTCAGCACTGGGATAACAGGTGTGTAACACCACACCTGGAGTTGGTGGCCAGCTCAGCGTGCCTGTGAGTGGGGCTGGCGCAGCATGAGTGCCACAGATCCAACCCTGGTCCCTGTGCTTCCTAAGCAGGCACTTAGTCTGCTGCGCTATCTCACGGGCCCTGCTGTGCCTGTTTATCCAATTACTGTTCCCAGTGTTTTATACTGTCCTGTATTCTTCTTACTCTAATGTCTCTTTTAGTTTCGATTTACTTTTTCTTTTCTCTTCCTTTCTTTTTCCTCTCAGTTTTTGGAGACAGGGTCTCACTATGTAGATCAAGTTGACCTTTAACTATGTAGCCCAGGCTGGTCTGGAACTCAAGTTGATGTTTCTGCCCAAGCTTCCCCAGTGCTGACATTACAGGTGTGTGCCTAACTTAGCATTTCTTATGCAACAGTTCTAGTGGAGATATATTTAGTTTTTGTTTTGTCTGTGAATGTCTTCATTTTCCTCATTTCTAAAAGATAGCTTTGCTTGAAAACTATGTATCATTCTATCCTGGCCTGCTGAGAAGTCTGCTGATAGACGAATTAGAATATCTCTGGGTTTTCTTTTTCTTACACCCCTAAGAATCACTTTATTTTTCCTCCTTGAGAACTTGACTGTAAGTTATTTTGGTGTATAGTTGATTAAATTTGATATATTTGACCTTCCTTTACCAGGATATTTGTATCATTCTCAAAGTTTAAGAAGTTTTATGTTAATATTTCTTTGAATAAACTTTCTACTTCTTTGTGTTTCAGTCCTTCTTAATGCTCCAATAACCTGAAAATTTACACCTTTAATAGTGTGATTTTAATAGTGTCCCAAAGTTCCTGTAAGCTTTAGTTTTCACTTTTTTCTGCAAGTGTGTGTTTTCAAATAACCTGTCTTTGAGTTCAGAAATTCTTCAGTTTGACTTATCCTATTGATGCCTTCTATTGTGTTTTAAATTTTGTGTTTTTCAGTTCAAGGACTTGAGTTTTTAAAACTGCTTCCATCTCTTTTTTCTATTGGAATATTGGACTGTTTATTTTCTTCAAGCTTTTTTTTTTTTTTAAAGCTATTTAAAATTCCTAGAGATCTCTTCTACATTGAATACTTCCATTAGTTTTTGGCACCTTACTGAGGTCATGTTTTCCTAAAAACTTGATACTTGCTGGTGTGTGACATCAGCTGGGCGCTGAAGGATTAGGCATATATTTCTGTCTAATCTGCCTTTGTTTGTTCTTCTTTCCAGAAATTCTAAGCCAGCTGCTTCCTTTCCAAGCCTATAGTCACTATTTCAGCAGTAGATGGTCACACTATTTCAGAACTGGATGGTGACCAGGTCCAGATTTGTAAGGCATTTGCTATTGATGTCACTGTTTGATTGCTAGAGCACTGTATCAGCCAGTTTCCTGTTGCTGGGACAAACACTTGACACCCATAACTTAAAGGAGGTTTATTTTGGCTCAGTGTCAGAGGATTCCAGTTCGTGGCCAGCTGGCTCGAAGGCAAAAAAGGCATAGTGAAAGGCAGAAACGGCATAGTGAAAGAACATGGCATAGGACAGGTGCTCGGCACATGGTAGCCCAGCAGCAGAGCCAAGGGAATGGCTTGTAGAAGAATACACCCTTCCAGGCCACACTTCTAGTAGCTTGCCTCTTGACCAGACACCACCCCTCAACATGAGACTTTTGGGGGTCATGTTAGATATAAACCATAACAAAGGCAATCTAAGTTCAGGTTTGCCCCAAATATGTTGTTGGTATGCTCTTCAAAGGAAGTAGGAAAGTACATACCAACAATAATCTGTCCCCTCAGGCCTCCTAGTAGGCCCACCTGCCTTGTCCACAGCTTCTGGTGTGTGGTCAGGTACTGTAGAATTCTGCCTGGTTTTAGGCAGCCATCATAGAGATTGTTCTAGATTCCTGTCACAGTTGTCATAATGTTGCCAATCTTTTCCATACCATAAGCCAATGAGGACAAACCTTTTAGTGCTTTCAATGATACAAACAGCTTGCTGTGAAATGCACGCTACAGGTTTGCCACCACTGCCCTATGTCTATAGCCTGCTAAGCACAACACTGTGACAGAGGACCAACTGTCAGAGAGCCCATTCTATGTCTGTGACTGTTCACTGGTGAGATAGAAATGTAAACCTGGACTTGTGGCCCAAGAACCCTGTAACTAGCTACCAGTGATGCTAGCTGGAACATAAACATGAAAGCTGGGGTTGCATGTCTTCTCCAGCAATACAGGCTCCATCCAGAGTCTTGGAATGGGAGCCATTAAGATCTGCCCAGTGTTGTAGTTCACTAGCCCAGCATTCAGTTCCAGAGCAAAGCCTTTTTATCATTTTTTTAACCCCATTAATAGGGTCTTTCAACCAGGCAACACTGCCCAAGGTTGGGACAGTATTAGTCAAGGTAGCCCTTTGGCTGCACAGGCTGGCACTATGTTCACTTGTGCCAGTCTCAGAGGTGCACTGAGATCCATTAACGATCTAGTAGTGATGCAGGTTGAGGATAATTCTAGATGCCCATCTGGGCACAGGCCTGGTGATAGCCATGCTGCCCAAGTGGGAAACAGCTGATAGATGTAGGCCCTTTTGCCTGTATGCCCAATGCCAGCTAAGCTTATGCAAAGTAGTCTAATTCTTATAGCTTTAGGGTTCTATAGTCTTCGGAGTGTGGGTATGCCCAAGACCCACTAAAAGATCAGAAATGATCTAACCAAAGCTTTATCTTTCTTAGGTACATGTCTTTGCTTGATGCCAGGGCCAGTCTAGAGGCTCCACCTACGAGGGCTGGCCTGTATGGACACAGTGTGGCAGAGCCTAAGGACGAAACCCTGTTGTTTGCTTCCCAGTAGGTGTCTTATTCTCAGCTATGCCAACAAGAGACAGGTGGTGAAGATTGAGACCTGCCTTAGACTGTGATTCAGTCTGTAGATAAGTCTAGAGGAAGAGGCAATGCTTCTGGGTTTCACTGGGGCAGGCCTGGTACTGGGCTTCATATCTAAGGCCTGGCCTTAGTTCTCTCTCTCCCTCTCCCAAGTGACAGGCATTTCCCTCCATGCTAGGTTTGCTTAAGAGTTGGAGGAGGTATTAGCAGAGACACTTTTAAAGTCTTCAAGGACTTTGTTACACTAAAAGTAGAAACTGTGGTCTCTTACCAGATTTCTTTAGCTTCTATGAAGGCAGTTTGGTGAATGAACAGCTGTTTAACATAGTGTGTCTGCAGGGAGACCACCACTGGGATAATACTTAGCTACCCTCTTGCTGCCTTCTTTTATTTTTAAAAGGACAAGAAATCATAATAGGCTTTACTAGTTTCCTAGGAATTGGTAGTCATCTATAAGATGAGACAGGAAATTCAGCTTACTGTGCAGTGGGTGCTGACACCTATTGGAATTTGGCTTTTGGCCAGTTGTTTCAGAAAAAGTTTAGAAAAATAATTTTATTTCTTCTTGTGTCCATAAAGCTATGGGTAATAAAACCAAACTCATTAAAATAATACCTAGCACATATTAGAACCTCAATAAAAATAAATTACTCTTTAAAAAAGTATAAAAATTTCACAATTCCCCTAAGGAAGGAAAAAAAAAATAACCAGAACGTATAAAATTGATCATTATTCCTATAACCTTTCAAAAAGAACTAAATAAAAAGATACAGAACACTAAAAGTCTATGGATTCTGGGTGTGTCTGAGATGGATAGTGAGAGGAGGTTCCTCAAACTATCTGGGACAGGAGACTTCACTGCTCTAAGTCTTTCTCTCAGGTTAGCCAAACAGAACTTGGGAGGGTGAAACAGGAGAATCACTACAAGTTTGATCTAGTAGTGAGATCATGAACATCCTGTAGACTCTTTCCTAAAACACAGAAAAAAAAAAAAGTCTTTCTCTCTTCATGAAGATTGAGATGGTTCATCAATCCACCTGCAATGGCACTACTACATATTTGGAAATCTGAAAGACTAGAAGCATATAAATATTGAATATATATTAAATTGTACAAAGGGGTTTAAGTATCTAGTGATTCATATATATTCATAGCTTATCCTGACTTTGACTCAGAAATCTCATATCATCAAATTCTTATTTGGTCTAAACAAAAATATAGTAAAAACAGCCAATGGTATTAAAAAAAAAAAGGCTAAGTTAGGATCAGCTAAATTATGATTTCTTGTAGTCAAACACCAGGAGTCCTAATTAATGGAGGAATTCAGCAGGGAGTGTTATGCTCCTACACAAAGCATGGAGAGGTAGTGCTAACAAGTGTTCAGCTCTCTAACATGTAATGAAACACTTAATACAGTATTTGATATTCTTTGTGTGAGTAAAAAAAGACTTCGGTACAATGAACTCATTGCTTTAGTCAAACCTCACGTACTACCTGAAGAAAGAAGGCCACTTAAGATTATTTTTTAATTTAGTAAAATAGTTAAAAATTTTTCACCATTGTATTGTTAAGCCCATATACAAGTTAACTGTAAGGGAAACCATGTTCAAGGAATCCAAGAAATCCAGAGAGAAACACACAGTGACACAAACCATTTACCATGACAAAGGAGTCAGCAAACTGTTGGAAAACAGAGAGCTTGTAATAATGAAAAAAGGACAGCATTTTGTAACCAATCACTTATTTTCTTTTAAAAACACATAACCACATTAACTTTTGCTTTATACAACCATCTAGAAACTATAAAACAGTACCACATTGTGCATTTAACCTACTTATCAAGAAGGGAACTCCACATGTCATAAGAATACTACCCATATAAGGAAAAAGGAGACAGCTAAGAGCATAGTCACAGGAACAACATGAGTCCAAGCAAGCATCAATTCTTTGACGTCACCTTTTCCATTTACCAGAGTGGAGAGGAAGAAAGCAAGGGAGAAAAAAGAGGGAAAGAAAGAAGCACCCACAGGGGACTAAGCACAATCCATAGTTACTTTTGACAATTAGCGTTCAGGATTTCACAGAATAGTATCATTTGACCAACATGGTGTGGAGGAGGCTGGGTATGTGAAAGAAATACAAGCACAGAGACAGAGTTTAAAAATAAAAATACATTTTTCACCCCATTTATCTCCTAAACACTCTTCGATGATACAAACAACTGCACTAACCCAGAAAATGGCAAGAAATTAATCTTCATAATGTGATAAATCTTTAAGAGTTTTATCATTTTCCAACTGAAATGTGAGGGGCTCACAATTCTACTTTACACATCAAAACAATGTCATGAATAATTACTCTTGAGGGATTTCTTACAATCTTTCTCCCCTATTTCTGCCATGCTGGTGTGGATATAGAGAAACAGGAAAATGTAGGTAGGGACTTCAAAGGTAATGATCAAGGGAGAGTGAGATGGAATCCCTGCTCTCTGAAGTCCACATCTTTCTAGTAGTACCACAGTCTATCCTCTGATATGCAGTAGTACCTATAGAGGAAAGGGCATATAGTGGAAATTTAGTCACATAACTGGTTTGAAGATGCAACTGTGTAATTAACAGGCATACTGGGTCCAAGGCAAACAATAGGCTGATTGTCCTTAGGTTGATGGCACCATACAAAGAACAAAAAAAAAAAGGAAGGTAGAATTGATTTAATAATAAAATAAACCATAGGTCTGCTACAAAGAAACATATTTCAGTTAAAAATTACTATAATGATACTCTTTTCAAGGGAAACTCATTTTGTCCCTTTTACTTCCTTTTCCTCCAGGAATTAAGAAAATGTATTCTGGAAAGTTATTTCTGAGGGCAACTGAGTGTCAGTTTGGATAATTCATACAAAAAAGGCATCATGAGACATATCAAGCAGCAGGCTTTTCTTCATTCCCCGGCAAAATTCTCCAAAACCTTTGTCACATTTAGTGAGATTTTCACGTTTTCATATTTGGAGAATCAATTGCGATTAATGTTGGTTAGTTTGTTGATTTGTAACACCGAAAAGCACACATTTCCTATGCTATAGTGAAATGAACTCTATTGCTAATTACCAAATGTAATGTTCTATATTTACAATGCAGAAAAGTTGGGAGACTTTAAGATTTAGTATTGACTGATATTTGTAATGTAGAAATATACATACACATTTAAAAAACTTCAGCTTTCCTTGCTTTAATTACAAGCAGAAGAAATATTTTAAATTAACTGGGTAAAAATTGAGCCAAGGTGATAAAAGTGATTTACTTTTTTTCACTTAACTTTTCCCAAAGTTTGATCAGAACTTCTATACTAACAAATCACTGTAACAACACTGGCTATGTCATTTGAAAACAGTACAGTGATTGCTGTACTAGAGAGAGCCATAGATTCAGTAAGATTATTTTTAAATCTAAGAAGCTTTGTTAATTTTAATAATTTGTTATATAATAAATGCTTGAGTTAGGTAAATTTTATGGAAAGAGCAATATTATTATTACAAGAGCAATTACAGGTTGCTCTATTACAAGAGCAATAACCTGAAACCTATTCATCAAATTAGTGAACCCAATTTTAAAATATAATAGATATGGCAATTTTCTAAATTATCTACCTTAGAATAAGAAATTGTTCTAGTCATTGCTTAGAAAATTACATTTGAGAATAAAGAACTATGTCCTGAATAATGTAATGATAGGAAAATAAAGGCCACTCTTTCCAGCAATGGAACAAGTGCCAACAGAGGGAGAAGCACCACCTGCATGTCTTCAAGCTCGCACGCTTTCCTGACTTCCACTGCCACAGTGGAAGAGTGAGGTACTGGCACTTTCCTTTCACACCGCTGCTTCTGAATCTGAAGTTAACAGATCATCTACAGAGTCTAATGGTTAAGTGCTGGAAAAAAAGTTGCGTGTGGGTTTTCAGCTTCTTTCCTAAGAAGAAATGACCATTTATAGCCTAATTAATGACTTCATCTTTGATCAGCTCATTCTTTCTGTATAACATTCTTCATCTATTATGTTTTGTAATAGTATAGGCAAGGCAGCCTTAAATATAGGCACTCTTCTGTGCATAGCAAATAAACCACTCTTCTTTGTCTTCTAATTTCTCTGTGTATAGTAATGCTTTTAATACTCTCATAAAATAAAAAAAAAATATTTGTACTTTCTTTTCATTCTTTTACAGAGTATTTTTAACTGATGCTAAAAGAATTTCTAAACCTAAAGTGGGATGGAAGTTCTATCTTTGGTTAGATTGTAAAATGACTATCATACTAATCTCTTAAGAGTTCTTTTGAGAGTATCAATGAATATGAGTTTCCAATAAAATTTAGGTAGGAGCTAACATTCACAACTTCCAGGACATATAAAATTGAGAAGTGAAAAATGCACACTCCCTCTTTTAAAGGAAATAAATTAAACATGTATTTGTCTCCCAAACTTTCTTGATGAAGAAAAACCCTCTTTTCTCTTTATATAAAGCTGCATGTTTAAATACATAGTTGAGTATCTGTCACACTAAGTGGAAATTTACACATCTTACTTTTTAGTAGACTATACCAACAGCACAAACATATCAGAAAAATAATACATTCTATCATAGCATAGCACTGTCTAAGAAAGAATAATACTGATTAGGGCCTAGGATCATAATAGTTGGAGGAATAGCAACCTGGTCATAAGATACACTTTAGTGAAGAAACCGGGGAATTAAAATACAGGAAGTTAACTGTAGAACTGTGTGTGTGCAATTTGCTAACAGAATGAAACTGACAACTCAAATGGCTTTGGATATGCATTAAGACTGTGACTTTGTGTAAGGAACGACTGATTACTGATCATTCTCTATATACTCAGTAATAATTGTTGCTGTTGCTTGACAGACTACTGATATTTCCCCCATGTATTAAAATATTAAAAATAGCATAGGGGGAAAATTCTAAGTAGAAATAGTACAACCTTTAATCTACTAAAGGACACTAAATCATTACCACTGATCATTATAATGATTTCAATTTATTTAAAGTTTAAAAAAGCAAATGTTTTCTCTTCAGTGTGGGGACAAGGGACATACCTGGTAAAACAAAATAAAAGCAATAGGAGCTGCAAAGTTGTATGATTTTTTAAGGAAAAAGTAGTCTTGATTCAGAAAGGGAATATACTTTGCAATTCTATAGACTAAGAAACAAACTCCTTTTAAAATTAACTATTTGTCAGTTAATTGGCAGAAGTTTAGTATTAAAAGCAACAACACAATTTACTAGAAGTATGATAGGGATAACTAAAGATTTATGATATGTAAGGAAAAGCTGAATGTAAAAGTGATGAATAAAAGGGCAATTAACTACATATTTTAAGACAATACAAGTGTTAATAGCTGCCTTCCTATTTGATTCTTTGCCTAAAATTAAGCTTTTGGATTCTCCATCTGAGGTTGAGGGCACTGTCTAAACTTTACTTTTTCCTGGTATTTATATTAGCTTTTCATATCAACTGTTGAATAATTTTTTTTAAAACCCAAGGCCTTATGCAGGCAGAGCAAATTCTCTATCTCAAAATTATATTGCCAGTTCTAAAACACTAAATTTAATCCCAATCCTTTTCAGGAAAATAAAATGCCTTATGATTTTCTGGGGAATCAAGAGAACTTAGGCAAGGAACAAACAAGACAAGAGTAAAATGGTCATTGCACGTAGACCATTATTAATTTTTACTCAGAAATATATTTCCTATATATAACCAGATTTAGACACCCTCAAATTTTTAAAGCAGTTTTCTATTATGGGATATTCAATGTTCATGTTTTCAAACTGTTCAGAGAAATGGTTACCAAGGTCTTTTGTATCAATGTAATACAAAGAAAGAAAGATATCTTGTTCTATGCTCAAAAATATGGTTTCCTTACAAAGAACTTGTGATTCAACCAAATTCTCACTAAAGGAATGAGACAAAAGGAAAAAACTAGAAAGATTGTGAAGAGCCTCTGAAATGGCTCTGTCTTTCAATTCAGAGTCAGCAAAGGTTACATTACTATTGCCCTTCATGTTGAAGCATAATAAGACATAACTGCAGTTGCTATGGTTAGAATATGGGCAAAAGTATCCCATGTTTGCTCAGGGAAAAAAAAAGTATCAGAACCCCTTATATGAATTTCAAGCAGTGGTAAGAAAATGTGTGGGATGCCTTGCTATGGGAGAGAGGCTCCAGATTCTAAAGCAGCAGCAACTTAGAATTTACTAATAAAACTTTGGCTTGGAATGAAAAGCAAAGCAAAGAGAAAGTCAAACTGGTGCAAGTTGTCTCCTGAAAGAGGTATGTGGGACTCCTCTTACAAATGTCATCCAATGTTAGTTTTCCCTATCGTTTTTCACTGTTATCACCTTCATTGCACAGGAGTTGTATCATTCTTTTATGGTTAAGTTTCATAAATAATGAGAAAACTTTATGTAACAAATACATCATATTTCCCACCCACCCAGCAACCCTCCCCAAAATAAGAAAAGTTACATCAAATTAAAAAGTAGCTTCATGAATGAAGGTACTGCTCTAAGTTGCACTTTTCCTGCAAGTGCGGCCAGTGCCTTTGCGCTAGGTATGAAGGAAAGGAAAAAGTTCTCCACATAAACTGACAAAAATTTAAAAATCAATGTCCGGTTTTCCCCAGTCAAAACCGGGCCAAATAGAAGCCGAGACATTTCGGTAATGTCCTATCAGAGGGTCTTTGCAATGCCTGTTCTTCATCCTGATAGGTATCTGTGTCCTTGTGACTGTGAACAATCCATAGATACTATGTTTTTGTCCTTAAAATGTCCTCTGATTGGCAAAATGATGTAATATTTGTTTTAAAAATAGAAAATTAAAATTAAACCAGAAGAAAAGAAAAGAAACACAGTGAGCTTGTTTGGAGTCCATAGGATCCGATCTGGAAGAGCTCGGAAAATGTGTTAATGTGTTTTCTCTTGTTTTCAGCTGGAAAAAGGTACTAGAGGTTGCGTTGGTCAAGGAAAGAATTGTAGAGTAGGAAAACCAAGGATATTAATCTAGACTTCAGAGAATTCAAGTGTTAGCTTCATCATCTGTGTCTTCTATCAATACCTTAGTGTCACGAGCCTTGGATCTACAGAAAGAAGAAAAAAATAGTCTATTAATAAAATACAAACACATTCACTGTATTAGGCACATTTCCAACCTTAGCACTAAACAGACACCATAGACAGGCACTATCTACTATACCAAATGTTACTGTTCCTGGAATTTCATATTCAATTTCAGACATTAATAGAAAGATACTAAAAGGAGGCTAACAGGTCATCTTCAACAAAAAAAGTAGTGAACTGGAATAAGATCTAGTTTTCAAGGTCTGGCCAGATAGCTCAATGGACTAAAGTGCCTGCTTAGTCAGAGCGCAGCTGCCAGTTTTTGATCCCCAGCATGCTGCGCTGACATGCCCCCGGAGTATGCTGAGATGGCGAGACTGGGCATGATGTCACTTGCCGGTAATCCCAACACACCTGGAAGGCTGAAAACAGGACTGTTATGAGTCCGAGCTGTGTAGTGAGACTCTGTACTAAATACAAAAAAATTAAAAAAAAAAAAGATGTAGTTTTCAATACTGATTTTGATTTATAACACATATTTTTAACTTCTTTTAAGTGCTTATTTCCATTTCTGCAAAGGAGGAATAATATCTATCTTACTTAATGTCCCTTTCACCTCATGAGTGTGCACATCAAGTAAGAAGATGGCTAGTAAGAAAATCAGTAAGGTATTAATCAAATATAAAGAATTATGATGAGAGAAATAATACCACTTGATGTATGCCTGGAAAACTAGGAGAGTTAATCATAAGAAGATAAGATCTAAGGAGAGGCATCACAGTTGTTTATCTTCTAATGGTTGGCAAAACAGGATGCACAACCAGGTGTGGGGGCACAGCCCTGTAATCCCAGCACTCAAAGGCCGAGGCAGGAGAACTGCTGTGAGTTCAAGGGCAATCTGAACCGCACAGGGATACCCTGTCTCAAAAACAATGAACAAATAAAAGAGAGATAAAGAAGAGGGAAGAGAAGTATGGGAGAGAATCCACTGAAGATTAAACATATTAGTTTAATCATAATGAAGTATACTGCATTTCAACATTATCTACTGCTGTTACTACCCAGCAATAAAATCAGGTACTTCATACAGTTGTAAATTTCATCGTCACTGTTGTCAACCAGAACAAAATGTTTATTTATTCAGGATGCTATGCTGGATATTCTACTCTGAAACTGGATGAAAGGTGGGATTAGGCAGCATTAAAATATTTGGCAATTCATGAGATCCAGGAGGCAAAAGAAATATCGGAAGAAACAGGAGTTATCACTCCTGACAGAGCGGAAAACTGATCTTGAAAAAGGTTAAGGATATGCTAAGTGCTGCATGAGTCATAAAGTCAGAACTCAATTCAGATCTTATTTTAGATTCTCTGCACTCCGCATCACACATAACCTGTTCCATTCTAAATGTCTTCCTCTGGTTGAAATCTAGTTTGCCAGTGTTTTTCCACTAAGCATCTGAAATTGAACCTAATCAATCAACAATTAACTTATTTCTGAAACAGAAATAGTATATGTTTAGATTGCCCTCTGCTGGTAAAAATAAGGATTAGACAGAGTTTCAATCAGCAGCTCAACAAGATTACATGTGTGCCCCAGCCCTCCATCTTTTATGTCATTTATCTTGCTGGCTTCCTTGGTATTATAGCATCACACTTTCCTCTTTCTCCCTCCTTCTTTCCCTGCTTCCCTGCCTGGCTGGATGTCTGGCATCCCTCATCCCCTACCTCCCCTCCCCTTCCTTTCCTTCTTTTGCCCCCAAGAATTGAAACCAGGTTGCTCTACTAATGAGTTATATCCACATCGCTTTTAACATTTTAGGACAAGGTCTCACGGAGGTCTTTCTGGTCTCACTCTTGTGATCTTTCTGTCTCAGTTTCCTAAGTAGATGGGATTACAGACATATGGCCCCCAACTAGCACCACACTTTGCTTTGGTACTCTTCCAACTGACCTCCCTGACCATGCTTGTCTTTTTTGTTAACAAGAATCGAACTCAGGACCTCACTCTTGCCAGGCAGGTGCTGTGCTGATGAAGTATATCCCTGGATCTGTCTTTCATTTTTTGTCTTGCCGAAGACTCAGCTCCTTGCTCTTCCCTTTTTCTCTTCTCCATCTTCTTTTTCCTTTTCAGAGAACTTCTAAAATTTTATCTAAAGCTTTGGCAACTTCTTTCTATTCTTCTTTATCTACTGCATTATGGGTTACCATCTCCTTTTTTTTTTTTTTACCTCCTTTAAAATGTCTCCTTTTATTCTTAATAGTTGATTTTAAGTATTCTGATTTGAATCATTGTCCCCTACTTAAAAATATTGCAATCACTGTTTAGTTGGATATCAGGGCTTTTAGTTTTTCTTCTCCTAATATATCTTCCATAGTATCATTAAAACTTCTAAAGAACTACTTTCACGTCATGCTTTTAAGAAACAAAATGTAGGTGGGGGAGATAGCTCAGTAGAATAAGCGCTTGCCTGGCAAGCACAGGGTCCTGAGTCCAATCCTTGGTACTGCAAGAAAAAAAAAAAGTGACTTGTTGCCCGGCATTGTAGCATATACCTACAATTCTAGTTAGGAGGCTGAAGGAAGAGGATCTCATGTTTTAGTCCAGCAAGGATACCTCAGTAAGACTGTCTCAAAAATAAAAAGCTGAGGATCTAGTTTAGCACTTGCAGCACTTGTCTAGCAGGCTTGAGGTCCTGGGTTTAAGTCTCCCCCATGAAGTGACTTTTTTCTTGCCTGCAAGATCAAGCTTACACTTCTCAGTCTTTGATAATCCTATTTCCCTTAGAAAACTGCAACTTAAGTTTCCTCCATTCCAACCTACTGTGCTATCTAAATTTCACATGCAATCACCATGTGTTTTACATTTATTATTACTTTTAGGAGCATACAAAATAAATAACTAATAGTAGATTCTACTTATTACACTCTTTTTGAAAGAACTAGTGTAATTTCAATGTAATAATGAATTTCAACCATTAATCTATAAGCAAAGGCTTATTAATCCCAATTCATAGGAGAGAGAACATAGAAATTAAGGAACTTGGCTTAAAATTTATAACTTGAAGCTTCTTGTACACATATGTCAAGTAAATCATTCTCCAGCAAATTCTTCCCTAAACTATATGTTAATTTGTATATACCCAATTAGTAGGTAACATATGGCATTTATTCTATATGTACTATTAAGACATTCTATACATTTGCTATTTATTACTTTTTTTTGTAGGTGAAATATGATTGACTATCAGTAATTTTATTTGGTTCAGCTTGAAAGCTCCTTAGCTTAAATGCTTCCTCATGATAAAAACCAAAACTTTGCTGGGAGGAGTGGCACTCACCTACAGTCTCAGCACCAGGAGGCCACAGTAAAAAAAAATCATGAATTTGAGGCCAGCCTGGGCTACACAGTGAGTTCAAGGCCAGCGTAAACTACATAGTGAGACTCTGTCTCAAAAAAACAAACAAACAAAAAACAAGTAAAAGTTCTCAACAAAACAGAAAAGAAACTATGTCTCAAGTAAGTGGAAGCTCTACATACTGGGAAGTGAGGCGAGGCCGGCGCAGGGATATGCTCTGGTTGTACTTCCATGACCGATTCTTCTGGCGGTTTCGGACCCCATCCTCCTGATCCATCATCTGCTCTAGGAGTGTTTGATCATCTGCATTAAGGGGAGCCACAGAGATGTCCCGCACAGCACGAAATTCACCACAGTTATTTAGATGTTCATTCTCCAGGCGGAAGAAGTTCCAAACAAATCGCCTTAGCAAAATGGAATAATCACATTTATTATAAAATGTTAATATACTTTTATTAACTGCAAACCTCTCAGAATATCAAGTTTTTACTCATGGAAACAAAACAATGAATTAAAGGATAGAATATTCAGATCAAATAGCAAAAGGGGGTAAAAGGGTGGCATGCGGGTACCAGAGTACATGTGCAAAATTAAGTGTTGGAATGTTCTTTACTCATTATTTCTCTTTATCCACAAGAATTTATTGAATGCCTACTATAAGGAAGGAAAAGGCAGTAAAATGAGACAAAGTCTTTGTCTTTATTTTAGTGGTGAAAGTAATCAATCAGGTGGTGAAAAGTACTCTGAAAACACTACAGCAAAAGACTACTGTAAGGTTAGGCAAAGTGGATCAGAAGTGATGGCTTCTTGAAAAAAACTTGAATAACATAAGAAGTCACATACAACTCCCAGAGAAAACCATCCTTGGGGCTGGGGAGATAGCTCAGTAGAACAAGTGCTTGCTTGGCCAGCGCAAGGTCCTGAGTTCAATCTCCAGTACTGAAAAAAGAAAAAGAAAAAAGAAAACCTTCCCTGGAAGAGGGAACAAGAAGCATAAAAAGACCCAAGCTGAAAATGCCTGCAGTGTCCTAAAACAATAGTAAGCAGCTCAGTGGGGCTAGAGCAGAACAAGTGAGGTTAAAATGGCAAGAGATACACATGGAGAGGGAGGAAAAAGGCCCACACACAGGAGATCTTATAGTAAAGAACTCAGATTTCAAGTGTGATAGAAAGTAATGAGAATTTGAACAGCAGAACAAAATAATTTATTTTAAAAAAGATCATTCTATTGGCTGGGCACTGAATAGAACAAAGAGAAAGAGAAAAAACAAACAAACAGTTGAAGACCAAACAGCAGTCTATCATTCAGTTCAGCAGTGTCTTCGCCACAGGTAGTAGTAACAGAGGTAATGAGAAACAGACAGACTACAGAATTATTTATGAAAATGAAGTTGACAGGATTTACTGATGGGATATGAGTGCTCTTTGGGTTTTTGGTTTGAATGAATGGTAAGCAGGGTTGTTTCAGTTAGTCTGGAGCTATTTGATAGCAAGATGAACGTGAAGAGCCTGCCAATCAAGGAAGATTTGGGCACTAGGGATAGTAGGAGGACAGTATTTCAAATCATGTGCTTAGCAATAATATAACTAGAAGGGAAAAGAGGGCAGAGGATTAAACCCCAAAGCTTTCTAGCACTTACAAGCTTGGGAAGAGGAAGAAGAAGCATTAGTAAAATAATCGAGAAGGAAAAGCTGATTGGATAGGAAACTAGTTTCTGAGAAGTCAAGTGAAACAATCAGTTTGATGAGAGATTAAGTACAGAGAATTTATCGAAGTATTGAGGAAAATACTATGATCTAAGAGCTTTAATTCTGGGAGATTGTCTAGATTCAAATCATGGCGCTATCACTTCCTAGCTATAAAAGCTATGGATGAGTTACTTGTTTCCACTTCAGAGTAATCAGTAAAATGGAATAATAATGAAGCCTAGCTCATAAGACTTGTGAGGACTCAATGACATAATAACTGTAAATGGCTTACAACAATGCCACAGATATAACTGCTACTACATAGTGTTTGCTCTAATATTGAAATTATTATTATTGAATTATGTAAGAGTAATAATATAATAACAAAAATGGTACAGTTTCAGTATCTGGAACAGATACAGAATGAAGGAGAAGTGAGAGTAGAGACAGCAAATGCAAACATTTATGAAAGGATTTTTCTGAGATGCATTTTTTTTTTTTTTTTTTTGCAGAATTGGGGATTGAATTCAGGCCCTTGCACTTGCCAGGGAAGTGCTTATTCCCCTAAAGGATTTTTCTGTAAAGGAGAGCAGAAAGATGGGCAACAGTTGAATGGGAAAAGGAAATTTTTTGTTTCAGTGTTAAATGGGTGATAGAACATTTGATTCTATTAAGCACAATTTCTTAAAAAATTATCAAGGATAACTTTTAAACTAAAATTTTTCTTTTGCATTTATTCAAATCTACAAAGTAGCACATATGAAAGAGAAAGAAGTAGCCAGATGCAGAGGATGGTAGGATGGAAGGCTCAGGTCCTAGTCTTGGGTATTTGGAAAAGTAAAGAAGGGGAGGAGGGCCGACAAATGGTCTAGTTTAGAGAACGTTGACAGCAACAAGCACATATGTGAAAATACAGGATCAAGTCAAGAGCTTTAGGTAGGCAGTCATTTTCTTTTCTTTTCTTTTTTTTTTTTGGCAGAACTGTGGATTGTACTTAAGCCCTTGCTTGCCAGAGGAGTGCTTATTCCACTGAGCCATCTCCTTGGCCCGTAGTCATTTTCTTTCAGCACACTGATGATTTAATTTTTTTTTGTCTTTTTGAGACAGGGTTTCACTATGCAGTTCAGGCTGGTCTCGAACTCATAACAATCCTCCTGCCTCAGCCTCCCAAGTGCTGGGATTACAGGCCTGCGCCACCACGCCTGGCTGATGATTTAATTTTAATGATTTCTGACTATCCTCAATACTGTTGAGAAATCAGCTATCAGTCTAACTTTTCTTTCTTTTTTATTTTAGTACCAGGAATCAAACTCAGGACCTTGTGCTTTCCAGGCAGGCCCTTATGCCACTGAGCTGTATCCCTGGCCCTTATCAGACTAGCTTCTAACTGCCACTTTGAAAGTAATGTTTTTCTCTGGCTGATTTTTAAAGTATAACATATACATATAAAAGTTTGAAAAATGTAAGTTTATAACCATCTCATGAAATGAACACAGTGTCATTACCACTCAGAAATATAATACACTGAAAATCACTTTTAGGTTCCTTTTTCATGATAACTTCTACAGAATTTATTGATTTACCTCTCATATTTAGCTCTGCAATGCACCTGGAACAGATTTTGCATGCATTATATAATAGGAATCAAGATTTATTCTTCTCTATATATCTTCAGGCACTTTCTTTCACCACTGCTATATAGCCACTTTTGTCATAAATTAGGCAGTGTCCACATATATATGGCTCTGTCTCTGGATTTCCTAATCCACTCCAATAGACTATTTGTATTGTTGTCACTAGTCAAGCACACTACCCTATTCATTACCACTATACCATCAGTATGCAACTGAAAGTATTACTGATTCTTTGTGTTTCCATATATATTACAGAACTAGATTATTACTTTTCATATACATACAAGTATTTCGTTGGATTTATTCCTAGGTATCTAATATATTCTGGTGCTATTCAATTTTTAAAACTTTTCCAATTATTATGACTGTTGCCCAATTGATTTATATTTACATTAATTTTATATTCAGATATACAACATCAAATCTAATAATTTACTTCTAGCTTTTTAATTCTCTCCATATGAAATATTACCAATGAATAGTTTTATTTTCTTTAAAAACTTTTTCTTTTTCTTTTTGGTAGTACTGAGGTCTGAACTTGTCCTTAGTGCTGGACTACATTTTTAGCCCTTTCATTTTTCTAAGCAGGGTCTTGCTCAGCTGCCCAGGCTGGGCTCAAAATTATAGTCCTTGTGGCTTAGGCTTGCAGAGTGCTGGGATTTGGAGACATATACCACTATACCTCACTTCTTTTGCAGTCTTTACACTTTTTTCTTCAGTGCATCAGCAATACTTATAGGATAAATATAACTGCCCTTTCTCCCTTCTTTATGCCAGCAAAGATCATTTCTGATCCAGGAATTTACTTTTTAGGATTCCACAAGTATTCCATCAATGCATCCTCTGTTCAAGTGATATTTTTGCTCTGTTGGCATCTGACTGACACAAGCTGGCAACTTGATTGTCTTCTGTTTAACAAGACTACAGAAATTTGACCCAGTCTTGTGTTTACCTCCCTTTTCCATGATGTGGCATTGGGCACAATGGCACACAAAAATCTTCTTGCCTTTCTCAACATTAGCCTTTAAAAAAATTAATACTGGAGATTAAATCTAGGGTCTTTGTACTGAGCTACATTTCTGGCCCTTTATTTACCATAAGACAGGGCTTTGCCAAGTCATCAAGCTAACCAGACTCAAATTTAATCCTTCTTGCCTCTGCCTCTGGGAAGAATGGGAGTACAGGCATACGCCACTGTGTCCAACTAAAGTCAGCCATTTTTAATTTCTTCTCTCTGGTGCAACAAAGTCCTCAGTCAGAAACCAGCTCTCTCTGGAGTAGTCTCTTTAAGAACTTTGATTTTGTCATTTTCTTTTCTGTTGTATGCTTGTTTTTCATTCTATTAATTTGTTTATGGTCTTTATTTTCCCTTTTTATTTTCCTTTGGGTTTGATTCACTATTATAAATTTATTTCTGACTTCTTGAGCTATATATATACTTTCCTGATACATACATTTAAGATGGTATATTTTCTATTATGCTTTTAGATGGATTCTTCACTTCTTTTTTAGTTTTAATTCTATTAAACTATTTTAAAATTTGTATTATACTTTTGACTCAGGGGTTATTATATATGAACTGGTTAATTTCTAAACATGTGAGAAATAAATTTTTAGCTTTTTATGACATTAATCTTCTGAAATTGTTGAGACTTCCATCATCATCATCATCATCATCATCATCATCATCATCATCATCATCATCATCATCATCATCCTATCATCATTTCTTGATTTTTTTGAGACAGGGTCTTACTATGTATCCTAGGCTGGCCTTGAACTTACTGTATAGTCCAGGCTGCCTTCAAACATGTGGCAGTCTTCCTGACTCAGCCTCCTAAGTGCTGATAAGAGACAGCTTTATGACTCAATGTATAGTTAATTTTTTAAAGTTTTCTATATGCACTTAAAAGAATGCAAAAAAAAAAAATAAAAGAATGCACACACAACAGGTATATTTGGTCAAGTCAGTTAATTATCTATTACTAAAGAAATATGTTAAAACCTTTCACTAAATGTATAATATATTCTTCTACTTCATGGCAAAGTTAACTTTTAGCTTTGCATATTTTCTGTACTATTCATTGTATACAAATTTGAACTGGAAATCATTAATTAATCTCAAAGCCTCTAGGTCTAGAAAATTTCTAAATGCAAAAGTGTCATCAGTGTTTTCTTTTTTCTTTTGAGACAGTGGCTGTTGGTATGTAAGTCCAAGCTGACCTAGAACTCACTGTGTAGCCCAGGCTTGTCTTGAGCTCATGGCTACCTCCTGCTTCAGCCTCCTGAGTGCTGGAATTACATGCGTGTGTCACCACATCTACTAGCATTGGTGTTTTTGTTTGTTTTGAGACAGTGTCTCATTATTAGTACAAGCTGCTCTTAAATTCACTAAGTATCCCAGGCTGGCCTCAAACTTACAACGATCCTCCTGTCACAGCATTTGGAGTGCTGGGATTATAGGAATGTGCTGCCATGCAGCACATTTTATTTTATTTTGAGGTTCCTGCTTTTAGATTTTGTGCTATTCCTGTCAGATTTTTGATGCTTTTAGGGAGATTTAAAGAACATTTTACCCACCATTTTTTATTTCAGCAAAAAGGCTGAGGTGAATAACCAATACTATTAAATAGAAAAAGACTAAAAAAATTTTAACTTTTATCCTAAGACCTTTTATTTCCTAATTTCCACTTACTCTTTTCCCACTGATGCCCACTTACAAGTTCAATCATCAATAGTAACCTTGACTTTACACAAATTAAACTTTAAGTCATCTAAGCCAAATATCAGGCTAATAATTGTAAATCTGAAGAAGCTGGAAAATTTAAGCTTTTCAAGTTAATAAATTCTAGTTTTAAGCAATGGGCATCTTTTAGGTAAAAATAATCTTTGACAAATCTTTCAATGATTTGCTTACCGGAAAACCTCTAGAGGGGCAAAGACAGTAGCAATGATGTCCCCAGAATGAGGCAACATAGTCATAGTGGTAATTGAGATTTGGACAGTCCAAGCAAAGCGTAGTATCACATCTTCTATGATGGCACAGTAGTAGTAGGCCTAAAGAATGATAGAGAAATTGAATATGATTCCCACTGCATTTCTCACAGAAATGCATTCCTATTGGTAATAAGATTTACTCATTCACTCATGTTTCACCAATAAGCACAGGATCAAGAGGAAAAAGGTTTTTTTTTTTTTTTTTTTTTTAATTTTACAGAGAAGGATACATTATATTTTAGGAAAATTTCACCAATTTAGTTTTGTCTTAAATTGTGTGGTATTTAAAATTAAGTGTTGTTGAACTTTAGCAATCATTTAACAAATATAATTTACTTCCATTATATAAACCAGACTTTCCTAGGGCCCAGAAATACAAGCTAGATGAAAGCCTTGTTCAACTGAGATTATATTCTAGCAGGTATATGATTGTTAAGGACATAACAGGTAACATTAAAGAACGTAAGCACATTTATTAACTGTACTATTTGTATTTATATTCCCAAACTGCCTTATCCTATATTTGAAGAAAGTTTTATTTTGACTTTTGATGCCAATAAATGAAATTACATTTAGATTGCACAAACACAGGTGAATTTAAGAAATATTCAAATATTGGGGCTAGGGATGTAGCTCAGTAGTATGGTAAACCCTGAGTTCAACACTCAACACTGTAAGCCAAAAAAAGTTTCATTTCTTTTTAAACACTGGGAAGATGGTACTCAGCTAATACTTGTAGATATCATTATTCAGGATTTATGTGTCCAAGTTTAGCTCCCCAATAGTCTTAACCACACATAAAATGCAATTCATGGATTTACTCATTATTAGTCTAAATTGCTCATGAATAAATTAATTAAAGGCTGTGACTTTTTAGGAAGTAGAATTGCTGTTTAATCAACCATGTTTATTGTATTTAATTTTAATGAAGTAATAGGAGTAATTGTTAGAAAGCTAGTAATAAAAAACCAGCATTCTCCTTTTCACATCCCTTTTCTAGTCCCTAAAGACACACATTTTCAAAATTTACAGTTATTGCTTCTGGTAGTTAACCTCCACAATTAAAATAATATTTTTATAGTTGTATTTGATTTTAGACATTATCCATAACTGTAGATTAGTATAGATTTCATGAGGATTATGAAAATTTTAATAATTCATGTATCTCCATGTACCGTCTCCCACCCTAAAACTGATAAAGTGATAATGCAACTTTTGGTTAATTTCACACTCAATGCATTCCATATTAAGCGAAGTACTACAATTTCATATGGATTTAAGAGTTAGTCTTAAAAAAAAGTCAGTCTTGAGGGCTGGCCAGATACTTCAGGGAACCATCAGCAGAGCAAAATGGCAGGGCTTGGATCTCTGCTAAGTAGTTCTGGCTCCACCCACAAAGGCCACTGAAACTGGTCATGGTGCATGCCTATAATCCCAGTGCTTGGGAGGCTGAAAACAGAATCACTATGAGTTCAAACTATGTAATGGGACCCTGTACAGCTTTATAGACCCTTTCCTAAATTCATAAAAAAAGTCTTAAGCTATTTTCAACTGACATGAGATCTGGTACCACCAAAAATGTGAAATTTTCCAGAAGAAAAATCAAGAAACAAAGGCCTGAGTTCAATCCTGGTTCCGCAAAAAAAAAAGAATATGGAAACAACAAAAATGGCTTCTGGGCCTGGAGTATGTCACCCTATATCAGTTTTAATTCCTAAAAACTGGTTTTAAGGTTCATGAAGCTGTGGTATTATTTCTTAACAAAGGTTTTTTTCTCCAGTTGGAAGAACTCTATATTAATATTGCTTTTTAAAATAACTGTAGGGAATGTGGTGATCCAGCAGGCATCTAGACTGTCAAGCTATCCTCCAGCCCTGAGCTTAGTGATTTCTATGTAATAAAATTCATAAATAGAATCAGTTTCTTTGTTATATTTTATGATCTTTCCTATATTAAAATTTGTAAGTTTATAAGAAAACTATTTTGCTGGATCACCACATCCCCTATGTGAGGCAATGGGAAAACAGGCACCTCCAAAGATAACTATAACATAATATGGTAACTGCTATAACAGAATTTCATACAGGTAGAAAAGATTAGTAACAATAGTTAAACATGGGGGCCGGGGAGATGGCTCAGTAGAATCAGTGCTTCCCTGGCAAGCGCAAGGGCCTGAGTTCAATCCCTGGTTCTGCCAAAAAAGTCAAACATGCTAGAAAAAAACACAAACTTCTTAGAGAAAATAACCCTAAACTAGCTTTTAAAAAGGAGGAACATAAGTTTATTACAAAACAGACAAAGGGGATAAAGGATGTTTCAGAAAGAAGGAATTCTATGCTTAAATAAAAACAGAAAATTTCTTTTTAGTCTTTATCACATGTATTACACTGTTTATTTCTGTTTAGAAATATAGTTTATGGTCTCCTAGGGAACCAGGACTTAATTTTGTTTTTACTTTCTATAGTGTTCACCAACAAATACCTGATACATTTTTAGTGAATGAAATTAGTATTTCTGGTAGTTATTTTTCTAACTGTATCAGGTTATACTTAAGGATTGGGCTTGTATCACAATAGGATTTAACTAATGATTAAAAACAAAGTTTTGTTTTTTTTTTAAACAAACACAAATATTTCATACATACTTTCTGAGGATATACAATCTCTTCCCGGAGGAAAGTGTTTTCTCCAGCGTTCTTATCAAAGAGACCCCAGTCCATCTTTAGATCCCAGATTAGAGTATAGCAGGAACTGATGATACAAAAGACGATCCACAGGTAAAAGAACACTACATTATCTGAGTGATTTCGTTCTAAAGAAAGAAAAGAATAAGAAAATTACCAGACTTAAATTTCTTTATTAAATAAACGTAATAAATAGATTCTTTATAGTATTCCATAAAGGAAGTAACAAAACAAGACTTTAAGGAGATTTCTTTGGAAAAAGCACCTTCTAACAAATGATTACTAATAAAGATGATTTTCCTGAGAGCCAGTATAAGTACCGCATGCTAAGCAGTTGTGTCACTGGAGCTCCTTGAAACCTAAACTTTTATCAAGTATACACCATATGTACAAGTGTGCACATGCTGTTTCAAAGTGTGATGGTGAACACATACACATCTAAAAATTGTAACACAAGTTTTGATGTCATAAAATATGTCATTTTAATTTCTGCCATCAGGTGGCAGCTCAGGGTAAAAGATGAAGAAAATAAATCCTGGAAACATCACCCTCAAAGAATGTGCTGCATTTACTTCAAGAAATTCTTGGATGTTGCCTTTCAGAACAATTTCTTCATACGCTGAGATCTTGTCAATACTTGTTGTGAAGGTCATCAGATAATTCTAGATAAAATGCATAACGTAGCTGCACAAAGTGGTACATGTTTGTAATCCCAGCTACTTGAGAGTCTAAGACAGGAGGATTCCAAGTTCACGTCAGCTGCCCAAAAGCAAAACTCTCAAAATAAAAAGGGATGGGAGTGTAGCTCAGGGCTGGGGTGCTTGTCTAGCATGCGCAAGGTTCTACGTTTGAGGAATGGGGAAGGAGAGCCAGAAAGCAACAGACTGACAATGAATTTACCTTTAAGAACATACAATTGTTAAAAGCTTAAATTTCGGTCAGTTCCCCAAAGTATGAAAAGCAAAAGCAATATCATTTATTTCCACAGTCCTTCCTATTAACATAACATTTATTGATGTTTTATTTACAGATGATTCAAAGGTAATTACTAGAAATTTATAATCTGGTGAGTGAAACAGACATTTGATAGTGATAAAATTGAGGTAAAGTGAAGTATATAAACAAAGAGCCATGAGACCATCAAAGAAAATGGGGATATTTCCAACAGTAAGAAATAAGAGGAAATAGCATTTGAGTTACTTCTAGAAAAAGAAAACAGTATTGCAAAAGCCAGGCAGATGAGGTAACGTCATTATAACAAAGCATGGGGCAGGAGAAAACCAGTTAGGTTTCAAATCCTACAAATAATTTCCATGTACTATATGTAGGTAACCTCAAAGGGTGTAAGGGAATTGGGATAATTTAAAAGAGGTTGTGGAATGTCTTCTTGGGCTTGAAATCAGATTTGTACTTCTGAAAAAGAAAAAACTGGTTGGCAAATTACTTACATGAGAATTAATTCGTTAAGAAAAAAAAAGATACCTCAGAGCCTCAATGTCAACTGTTACAGTCAGTCTGTATCAGCTCGTGGAAGTCTCCATGTTAAATTTTCAGAACTTCAGCTAAGGGAAGTATTTATACCATGGAAATCAGCAAATACACAAAACAGTGCCCATTATCTCCATTCATTTCCAAGAACTTGTTTGTTAAACATATACCAGCATCCATCTACTCAATACTGGGGAATAAGCCCAAGGCCTTCCCGTTGAGCTATAATTCAGCCCACTTTTTATTTGTTTTGAGAAAGGGTTTCATTAAGTTGCCCAGTCTGAGCTTAAATAAAACTGCAGTCCTCCTGCCTTAGCCTTCCAGAACGCTGGGATCACAGGCATGTGCCATCACACCCAGCTCTACACATCTCTATTTAGCTTCATCTGCTAGAAAATCAATGGTAAGGAAAAACAACTGGTATTTTTTAAATAGTCTACAACAGATGGGTGTGGTGGTCAATGCCTGTAGATACAGCACTCAGTGGGCAGAGGCCGTTGCTGAATTCCTACTGCTTTGTTTGGTGAAGTTCTGTATTACTTCTAATATATTTTCACTATCTTATATTCTCTTTAGATAATTAAAACATTAAACCAACAACACTGAGGCAGGAGGGCGTGACCTGAGCCCAGCTTGGGATGCACACCAAACCAAATTTCAGGCCAATCTCAATTACAAAGATCCTGTCTAAAAAAAAGCAAAAGCAAAAAACAAAACTACAAAAGAGGTATGAATTGAGTCTAATGAACAACTCAGCTTCATTATGACATATTGTCAGGTTAAGTTACTTCCACAAAGGCCATTCTTCATAAAAACAAACTGGGTTGAAGATTTATACTATGCTATATATGAATTTAAAATGTCTAACATTTTATTAATGCAGCTGGATATATTCCAACATGTTTACTTCATTCCAATCATTAACAACATGGCTACATTTGAAAAGATGTTATAATTCACTGTCTTGCAAAGTATAAAGCAAACTCAGCAACTTAATAAATTTATTCTCATATTTCTAAAACAAGATGAATACAAAGAAAGACGAGCACCATGACTATATATTAGCAACTTTAAAAACTGAATTAGTATGTGCCATGTACTCTACATATATTACCATATTTAATTTTCCCAGCAATAAGCTATCATTCTGTTTGCTAGGAAAAGTAGATAGGAGAACAGAGTAACTGATACAACTAGTAAGAAGGAACAAAATGAGTATTCCTCAGTTGAATAAAGGTAGTATTATCTTATTACTGAAAGCTGAATTTTTTCTATAAAATTACTGAATAATCAAATGTAAATTATTGCATAAAAGGAAACTGCTTTTAAAAAGTTAAATAAAAAAAGGAATTAATAACAAAACTAAAATCAATGTGCTTATTTTTTGGTACTCCTAGATTTGTAGTCTCATCTTTTCAGTGAAATTCTTAAGATGGTCAAGTATTTCCCTCTCTTCAAAGCTCATTTAATTTCTATGAAATTTCTATGTAACATACACGAGAACTTATTTTACATAAATATTCTTACAGAATATTTCAAAGTAAGCAATAATTTATCTCCAGGAATTCTGCAATTACTAGCATAAATCTGGTCTACTAGCATAAATGCATGCTACATTTCGGTCTTATTTTAATTATCACTCTCATTTGATCTTTCCCATCACCCAAATGAAAACAGCCTCTTCCTGAAAGCATCTGCCTCATTGGTATTTAGAAGATACACTGGAAAGATATTATCACTTTAGGCAAGCAATTATATCTTATTCCCTCTTGGCTAACACTGGTAGTCCGCTTTAGTAATGTACAAAATCAAGTCATTGTTATTCTACCTTAAGCTTCTATTTATTACACACCTGCCACATGAGAAGCATAATCCATATTTATGTGGTAATGGTCTCTACTGAATTCAAAACACATACAAATAAAATTCTTATGAGTTTTGTGCCACATAGCTATTGTCAATGATTAAGTAAAATATGTTATAAAAGGTAATTAAAAAACAGAAAAATTACATAGAGTAATCACCATAAACCGCAGTTTAAGGACATTTAAAAAATAGTAATATGTTTATCTAGAAACTCTTTGCTTTTATAATTATCACTAGCTTTTAGCCTGAAGTTAAACAAGAAAACAAAATAGAAAAGGTAGTTTTCAAAGCCTAAACCTATAGAGGTAAGGATAATTATGACTGAACTTATTAGCATCAGGCAAATCCTGGACCTATTTTCACAAGCTGAGAAAAAAAAAAAAAAAAAAAAAGAAAATCAAGCTACACAATAATGAGCTTTATATTATTTTTCTGAAAACTAATATATAGGTGGTTCTCAATTGATGGTTTTACTTACAATATTTACTTTAAAATGGTGTGAAAGCCATATTAATTCTGAAGATACTCTACTTTGAATTTGGATCTTTTCTTAAGCTAGTCATATGCTGTAGGATATTCTGCTGCTAGACAGTACCAATAAGCATAGCTCTAGTCAGTTATAAGATCATGAGTTCAAACAACATATGCTCTACAGGCTACTGTGTTTCTTAGCAACAATGTCTGGTAAGTTAAGCGTTGGCCAGATGGCTCAGCAGAAGGCTGATTACAAGGACTGGTGGCACGCACTAGGGTTACAGGGGTATGCCACCATACCCAGTCTCAGTTGCTGTTTCAGTATGCCTCGGGGGTGGGGCTGACATAGCATGACAGGGATCGAATCCCTCAGTCTGTCTAAGCAGGTGTTTTAATCCACTGAGCTATCTGGCTGGCCCTCAAGTTAACATTTCTGATAGCAGTACTATGTAACTGTCAAATCAGTGAAGGACAAATATTTATGCAAGTTTTGAAAGAAGTTACCTCTCTTTATGATATTTTCATAGAACACTGTCCATGTATATCTTTTATATACCTATATATTTTTCTTTTTCCTATAAGACTATACTTTATGTAGCATTTTAAAAATAATTTAACTTTAGAGGAGAATGAATTGGGTATCTTTGTGTTTTTTTCCATTAAGTTGTAATTTTTCCAGGCAAAGATCTCACATCTTCATCATGTGAGATCCTATGTAGCTGCATGCTTAAAGTATCTGCCAAACTGAACTGAGGAAAATGTCTATGCTTTACTTAGTTTTCTATTTTCTATACAATGCTTTTTACCTTTTATCAAATATTTGCATTTGCAAAGCTCCCTCACCCCAGTGCTAACTAGAGACTGAATTCTTGCTAGACAAGTACTTCATCACTGAGCTACATCCCCAATAACTTTAAAGATATGTACTATAATTTATAATTCTAATACATTTAAAGAAAAATGCAATAAAATAAGCACACAAAAGGGTAGGTTTTTTGTGGCAAAGAAGTGATAACAATAAAGCTCATTTCACAGCTAGCTGAAAGCAAAAAAAAAAAAAAATTCTGAATCCAAAGGGTGACAAAGAGGTGCTTACATGCACACATGGGTTATATCTGTAGTCTCACAATGTGAAAACATCCAGATTACAGAACAAAAACAATCCAAGACCTAGGTGTGAATTCTAGCTTTATTAGCTACTTGAATTTGATTTTGGAAATAAATGGTCTGAATTCCATTTCTTAACCAGTTAAATGTAGATTAAGAGCTTACCTCTGGCAAAGACTCTCCTTTACCTCACTTTGGTAAGAATCCTCAGCCTTGACTCTGGCATCTGTCTTTGTAGGGCCTCAAAAGACCATTTAGCTGTAGCAAGAAACCTGTTAAGTCAGCTAAAAGTCTTTCCTCCATTACTCTCACCCCCACGTCAGGTATCTGATCACTGTAGTCTGCTTTTACCAAGAATCTTGTCAAATAAGGTTATCTAGATTCTAATGCTGATGTTTTCTTTTAGTAACTCTCCACCCACTGTTCCTAACCTCCTTATTAGTTATAATTCTCCATTTGTTCATGCCATTTTTGTAATTCAGTCTATTTCTATGAAGGGATCATATTTCCTCAAATGCCATAGCTCTTGAATAAAATACCCTTTTTAATTAATGTTCAGCTTTAATTTTAAGGTTGCTATGAGCATTATATTTAACACATACTAAATGCCAAAAATAGGCCAGGTGTGGTAATGCATGCCTGTAATCCCAGCACTCAGGAGATTGAGACAGGAGGATCATTGGGAGTCTGAGACAAGCTTGGGCTCCAAAGTGAGCTCAAGGCCAGTCTAGGGGAGATGGCTCAGTGGAATAAGTGCTTCCCTGGCAAGCACAAGGCTGGAGTTCAATCCTTGGTTCCGCAAAAAAAAAAAAAAAAAAAAAAAAAAAAAAGAAAAGAAGGCCAGTCAGAATTACACAGTAAGATTCTGTCTCAAAAGAGATAAAAATAAATAAATAAATAAAGAATAAGAATAGTGTCTGACCAATACAAGTATTTCATAAACATTAGATTTCAATTAAATCACTTCTGATCATCTAGTCCTTGTAGATGACTTGCATAACTTTTGACAAGCTATTGTATAACACTTCATGCACCACATTTTACTTTAAGTAAATAGTTCATCATAAGTAAATGATTCTATGGCTGGATGCTTATTCGACTATTTTAGTTTTTCACTATCTAATGCTGTGGAGATACACTCACTTCTGGCTGCTACTTAAGAAAAATTAGAGGTGGGGAGTCCCAGGGGCATTCTATCAACAAAATCACTAATCTGCTTACCATTTATCTTCTGTCAGTAGATGACATGTTCATCTGTTCACATCTTTGCTTGCAACAGCATAATCTCTTCATTGAATATTTTAATTTGCATTTCTTTTAATATCAGTGAAATGAAACTTTATTATCTATACTTGTTTATTCTGAAAACTTGTCAGTGTGCTTTGGCAAACAAAAAGTTATGTTACATTCTCATATAATGGTTGATTATCCATAAATATGGCCCACTCTCCCTTTTTGCCCATTTCTGTGTTCATGGCAAGAATGCATACTCCCTTATTCCAATGGAGTTGGTTTTGGTATCTTGCTTTAGCTTCAGGATGAGTAGACATCTTTTAGCCTGTTCATATGACTACTTCTGACCAACGAAAGGCTAGTCGCTGTGAAGCAAGCAGAGACTTTAACTGTTTTTGTGTAATATGAGTTGGTCTTGTCAGCATCATGTGAAGAGCTTCCCCCAAGTAAATGATGTTCCTTCATTGGGGCCCAGAATGATCACACCTACAAGAGATCTAAACTCAACATGCAATGAGCCAAGCCCAGCTGAAAGAGGGCTAAGTAGTGAGGTCTAGATAGCAATAGGTCATAAGTACACTTACTGTAGTAAATGTTCATACTTTTCAACAATAGCATTTTATGTAAAATTATACAAAATATGAAATACATAATTTAAAATTTTTTCAAAAAACTCTTTCAGATTACATTTTCTATAAATTAAATTCATAAACATTTCACTTTGCTTCTTTTCAGTACCATAAATTTTCTCCCACCTTCTAAGCAATAAAATGATACAGATTTTTTTTTTTTTTTGGGTACAGGGTCTCACTAGGCAGCTCAGATTAATAGTGACCTCTTGTTTTCAGCCTCTCCAGCACTGGGATTACAGGTGTGCACCACCGTGCCTTGTTCCTGTGGCCAGCTCAGTGTGCCTGTGGGCAGGGCTAGCATGGCATGTGGTGCTAGAGATTGAATCCCCATGTCTGTACTTGCTTTAGCAGGTGCTTAGTCTACTGAGCTATATCACTGACCCTGGTTGACTATTTTTAAACTTTAAACTTTTAATGTGGATGAGTGTTTCATAGATACAGAAATAAAATACTACCTGTATGAGTTGTTAAGAACAATTAAAGAAACAAGGACTAAAGAGAAGACATCCAAAGTGATAGCAGGGTATAAGCATGCATTAGTTTTTACAAAGTTACAAAGGAAGGGCTGGCCAGATAGTTCAGCAGATTAAAGCACCTGCTTAGGCAGACAGAGGCCAGGGGTTCAATCCCTGACCTGCCGTGCCAGCCCCAACCTTGTGGCGCACTGAGACGGTGACTGAGATTGGGCACCGTCAACCTTGGGAGGTTGAAAAACAGGAAGGATCACTATGAGTCTGATCTGTGTACAAAATATATTGTCAAGATGTCTTTTCTGCAGTATTAGTCTAGGGAAATTACAGTGGAATATACCAAGTTCAAAGGGTTAAAATTTTGGATTACTTTACCAGGTAACAATGAGAACATTTATTCAAATGAACTATTTTTTTTCTAAGTTGGGAATATGTCTTTGTTAAACTTTAATGGAACAAAAGTTTCCCTAGAGACTTAAAAACAATTACCATTTCTATTACAGTATAAGATGACTAAAATTTGGAAATCTGCAACAGCAGCCTTATTATTCAGGGTAGAAAGAGAGTAACAAACTGGCCACACTGAAGACAGGGAGCACTTCAGGACTAAACGTGCTCACTCAAAATAAAATGACTACTGTATTGAAGGCACTGAACTATTCTTGAGAAATCCTTATTAGCAGACATAGAAATCCTTAGAAAATTTTTAAAATGAAGAAAGCTAGGGACTGAAAAACAACAAACACGGACATAATAAATGAGGTCCAAGTATAGAGATAATGTCTTTTTTCTAATACTATAGTTTTAGAAGCAGTGAATACTTTTTAGCAAATGCTAACATAAAAGTCTAAAGGAAACTGAATTAAAAAGAAAATTTCTATTAAAAAAATCTACTCCATATAGTTAAGAATAAAGCACTAAATCCATTAAGAATTTATAAATATTTCAATTAGAAAATAAAAAAGAAAAATAGAAAATCTAAAGAAGCGTTCTCTCTTCCTCAAAAAGTGATTAGAAGTTAGCAACATAATGGTCTTTTTTGTTATGCTACCTCCCACAGGCTTCTGCTTGCCAAAGCCAAGGAACCTCAAAGACGAAAAAACATTTAAAATAGTTTCCTGCCTCCTCTCATCCCAATTCTTAACAAAACATTGCCAGGAGTTGGCTACAAATATACTTGTGTAATGAATTCTTAAATACAGACTGGCTGCTAACTAAATTCCTTTGTTTCTAAAAATCAATGACAGAAAATAAAACATATCAAAGTATTCTAAATATGCTTCTTTTTTAATACAACAAATCAAGGTTGGCAGCAATACAGTAACTACTATACTTAGTCTCCCTGAGATGGGTTGCCTAAATATCCTCCTTTATTTGCTAAAAAATGAACTGAGGTGCAGAGTTAACTCTTATGCTTCCACGTATGTAAGATGCCGGGCCTTGACGCTGCTGCTGAGTGCCTGGAACTGACCTCCATGCTGACCTGGCCACCAGGGCACTGATTTCCTCCTCGTGGTTCTTCTTCAGGTAGGCTAGCTCCTTCCAGCCCTTGGATCTGCATCTTTAGGTCAGTCCTAGCCAGGGTCAGCTCATCAAGCACCTTGTGCAGCCCGCTGACGTCAGCCTCTGCACTCCACGTGTGGAGGCGTTAAAGAGTTAACTCTGCACCTCAATTCATTTTTTAGCAAGTAAAGGAGGATAGGCATGGTAAAGGGCATACCTTGTGGGTGCCCTGGAACAGCTTTGTGCAGGAGGACTGGGACCCAATGCCCAGATGCCAGCTGCTCAAAGGACCTTGGGAACAGGTTGTTGTAGTGGGTGTCTTGGCCTGTGGTAGGTAGTGATCTCCTGCTCCAGCTTCGACTTGACACCCACGAGCTGCTGGTACTCCAGGTTCTGGTGCTCCGTGTGCACATCACTCAGCTGGGCCTGGATGCTGCTGCTGAGTGCCTGGATCTGAGCCAGCTGAGCTCTGAACTCTGCCTCAGTCAGCCAGGGTGCCTTCCAAGGCAGCTTTTATGTTGACCTGGGACTGCAGCTCGATCTCCAGGCCCTGCAGCGTGCAGTGCAAGTCAGTGATCTCAGACCTGCTGACCTCAAGCTGCTCAGTGTGGCCAGCAACCTCCTGGCATAGCTCCTCAGGCCAGCTCGTGAACCAGGCTTTGGTGTCCTTCCTGTTCTTCTCAGCCATGACAACGTATTGGCTCCTCACATCACTCAGGATCTTGGTGAGGTAGGTGCCTGGGGTGGAATCCACCTCCATGCTGACCTGGCCATCCACCTGGCTCCACAAGGCATTGATTTCCTCCTCATGGTTCTTCCTCAGGTAGGCCAGCTCCTTCTGGCCCTCGATCTGCATTTTTAGGTCAGTCTTGGCCAGGGTCAGCTCATCAAGCACTTTGTACAGCCCGCTGATGTCAGCCTCTGCGCTCAGGCTCTGGGCCTACTTTGTCTCAAACTGGGTTTGGAAGTCATTGGCAGCCAGACAGGAGTTGTTGATCTGCAGGATGATCTTGGAGTTCTTAATGGTGGCTCCAAGAATCTCATCGCATAGGTCCTGGATAGTCTTGTGGCTGTGGTCGTGGGCTGGGCCAGGTCCCTGCTTCTGGTACCAGTCTCAGATCTTGAGCTCTAGGTCACCACTGGCTGCCTCCAGTGCGTACACCTTGTCCAAGTAGGAAGCCAGGTGGTCATTCAGGTTCTGCATGGCCACCTTCTTGTCACTGCCCAGCGGTTTGTCCTGCCCGGCTATCCTGCCTGCAAAGGTGCCCCTGAAGTTCCCCCACCCCTGCAGGCCTGAGGACACAAAGCACATGGAGGACACGGCCATGCTGTGGCACCCCTCTGGAGCTGCCACGGATTCTGGGGGCATGTTAGATGCCCCCTGGCCAAAAGCACACGGAGCCGACGTCCCCTAGGGACGAGGTGACTAAGGAGTGGCTGTAGCTGAAGCAGATCATGGGGAGTGGAGGACACCAGCGACTGAGATGGAGTGGTACAGCAGGAAGAGTAGGCCTCCGTTTTTATATATACACACAACAACTGGGGATTGAACTCAGGCCCTTGCACTTGCCAGGGAAGCATTTATTCTACTGAGCCATCTACCGGGCCCCTACACACAACCTTTAAAACAATCTTGAAAATGCCTCTACTATAATACTGTTGCTATGGTAACCATAGTAGCTAATTCTTTTCACACTGGTTTCTTGAGTGTGAACTAGGTCACTTCACCATCTTTTACTGTTTTTTTCTTCATAATTTGTCTTTTAGCCAGATGTGCTTGCACATGCCAGTAACTCTAACATTCTGGAAGGCTTGGGCAGGAGAATTCAAAGTTTGATCCCAGCCTGGGAAACTACTGACCCTGTCTAAAAATAAAAAATAAAAAGGACTGAAGATGTAGATCAGTGTCAAAGTTTGGGTTCTAGCCATAGTACTAAAAGAAGGGGAAGGGAGGGGAGGAAGAGGGAGGGGAAAGAGGAGAAGGGAGGGGAAGAGACAAGAGGGAAGGAGAGGGGAGGGGAAGAGAGGGAAGGAAAGGAAAGGGAAGGGGGTGGAGAGAGACAGAGAGAGAAAAAAAATACATATTTTGTTTAGTGACTAGCAAAATATACCCTAGAGCAGAGCTGTCCTATAGTAAATACTTTTTAAATGTATGACTGATTTGCCTATTTGTATCCATCTACCTACTCACCTATCTCATTCAGAATTAGAATTAGAAAATGAGGTGTTTATACTGAGATGAATATAAATATGTTAATTTGAAGTAAAAACTTTTCCTATCTGGCTGACTACTTTCCTACTGAGGGTAAGATCAGAATATGTTGCTCCACTTTGGCATAGAGATAATTTTAGGCTGAAAGTAAGCAAAAAACAGCATTTGTAGGAAATCACTCTGCCAGCCACCTCTCCCAAACCAAAAGGACAACTCTTAATTACCTGAGTGACTCTCAATGGAGGAGTCACCCACTTGAGTCTCTGCAATAACCTTTACTAAATAGCCCCTTTCTTCTATTAGTTTCCCCATGTATTTAAACCCCCACAATTACAGTCTCTATGGATCCAAAACTACACCTTTGTTGACTTAATTTTTCAGTAATTTATCATTCTGCAAAAATGGCATATAAGACCTTTAGTCTAACTACTTTTTTGGATCCATTCATTTCTTTCCTATGAAGACTGTTACATATATAATAAACCTTTCTCCTGTTAATCTGTCTTCTGTCAATTTAATTTGTAGGATCTTTATCAGTAACTTAAGAGGAAAGAGAAAAAAAAGTTTTTACTCCTCATAGATAAATTGTACATATTTTCTACAAATATTTTCTACAAATGAATATCATGTGCAACAGTAAGATTTTATTTCAAAAAATATTTATAGAATCAGATCAGATCAAAGTATTTTACTGGAAAACATTTCAATGGTAACTGTATATTTAAATTAACAGTATTTTAATTTTCCTGTTTCAGTATGTTGGGTTAAACAAGAAGACTCTAAAATTAACAATCACAGAGGGAATAATTGCTTCCCTGGCAAGCGCAAGGGCCTGAGTTCAATCCCTGGTTCTGCCAAAATAAATAAATAAATAAATAAATAAATAAATAAATAAATAAAATTAATAATCATAGGGGAAGGCAGGGAAGGAAAGGGGAAATTTAAAAATTAAGATGTGTTATGCACATGTGAAATTTCTCATAAATGTAATCATTATGTACTACAAACATACATTAATAAAAAATTTATATAATAATTTCTATTGTCTAAGAATTTACAGTATAACTTAATGAATTGTTACGGGAATAACTTAATGAACTGTTAAATCCTTTTCATTCCAGTTATATTTAGTTCTTTGCTTTGTTTTATTTTCAACTCAATATGGAGAATTTCTTCATTAAAAATAACCATTGAGGGCCAGCCAAATAGCTCAGCGGACCCAGGTTTGATCCCTGGCATGCTGTGCTGGACACGCCCCAGGGGCGCTCTGAAAAGGCAAATGAGACTGGATGTGGTAGCACAGGCCTCAAATCCTAGCACTTGGGAGGCTGAAAACAGGAGGCTCACTATGAGTCCAATCTGTGTAGTGAGACCCTGTAGACCCTGTACAAAATACATTAGAAAATAATAATAAAATAAAAATATAGATTTTTTAAAAAAATTATGCACTTTGTATAGGGTCTCATTACACAACTCAAGACTTGTAGTGATCCTCCTGTTTTCAGCGTCCCAGGTGCTGGGATTACAGGCATGTGCCACCACGCTCAGAATCTGTCACAGGCTCCATGCGCCTTGTGGGCGGAGCTGGCACAGCCTGTAGTTCTGGGGATCAAATCCCAGTCCCTGCACTTGGCCTCAACAGGTGCTTAGTCCACTGAGCTATCTCATCAGCCCAAAAAATAACTATAGATGACAGATTACTATGTAATTTCTGGGCATACAATTCAAGTTAAAACTGAGTCATTGTAGATTAAACAACAAAGAGGAGAGGAAGGAGAAAAGACAGGAAAAAAGGTAGAGGGAAAAAACATGCAAGTATATATACAGGATGGCTGAGGTATTGTATTCAGAATTTCCATCAATTTTTTTGAAAATAGCAGTTAATATGTAGAATTCTCAACTAACTCCGTATGCTGTTATCTGCAAACTAAGCAACTACACTGAGGACAGCAATGTGTAATACAAAAACCATGCTTGAAAATACCTGTCATCTTGGTCTTTTAAATGTGTACTGTTACTAATATCATATCGATTATTACTACACTCTCGTTAAAATAAATTTTGTAGAAAAAGGTAATAAAAGAGACATGAACAAAAATTTAAAATTTATTGAAAGCATGTGGTAATATTCAATCATATGTCTAATCTTGTATAACTACATATGTTAATCTGAGCAACAGATTTAAAAATAGATAATATATCAATCATTGTTAATCAGCTATTCTTGTTTTGAAAATCCATAACATATGTATTGTTGTATGTTACCCTGTTTCTGTCTTTGTTGTTTTTCTTGCTTTTTTTACTCTTCAAAATTAAAGAAAATGGGCCAGGGAAATGGCTCAATGGAATAAGTGCTTCCCTGGCAAGCGCAAGGTCCTAAGTTCAATCACCAGTTCCACAAAAAAAAAAAAAACAAAAGAATAAAACAAATTAAAGAAAATTATAACAAAAAACTGAGTCATTGTAGCAATAAAACTCCTTTCCTTTTTGTTTACATAATAATATTTATAAGGTTTTACACATATAAAAATTAGGAAAGGAAAATAACGTCACATTACAAAATATAATGTGAAATAATTATTAAAATTTGTAATATATTTGTAATGCTGCTTTGAACAAATGCATATAACTGGTAATAATCTCAACCCCCCAAAGAAAATGATTAATATCTTAGCACCTCTTAGTGACAGAAAATATATTCAATTTACATATATTTATAGTGGGTTGTCATTAAAGCATGAAAATATATCACACTAAAATAAAAGTATGTCATATTAAAACATACTTCAATGGGAAAGATAAATTGCCTACTGTAGAATTGCTTCATTTAAAAAATGTTAGCTGGGCATGGAGGCACACATCTGCAATCCTAGCATTCTGGTGCCTGAGACAGGAGGATCACATCCAAGTTTGAGGACATCCTGAGCACCACAGTGAGTTCAAGGCCAGCCTGAAGTACACAAGGAGACTTACCTCAATTAACAAAAATTCTGGGTATCAGACTGTCTTTTACTTATATTAACTGGACATATTTAGTGGAAATGTTAGGCAGGTAGTCAATATATTAGCAGACTGAAATAAGGGGAGCATATATGGTGTGTGCTTATGTGTCCAAATTTGTTACCAGTTAACAAGTTGCCAATTAAGTAAAGAAACAAAGACTTCAATGTATATATTTATAATCATCTGGTATGATTCAGACCTAAATCAATCCCACATAGCCCAATGACATTTTAAGTGTATACACTGTGGCAGTCTGGCTACCTAGATACTACAGTATTCCAGGCTGCCATAGTCTATGACCTAATGATACCAGTAAATGAAATGGGTTTTTTTGGAGCCTTTTTTTTTTTCTTTTGTGGAACTGGGGATTGAACTCAGGCCCTGGCACTTGCCAGGAAAGCACTTATTCTACTGAGCTATCTCCTCGGCCCCTGAAATGTTTTTTTACAGATTGTCCAGCCTTGGGCTGGGACACAGTTTAAATTAATTATATATTTCATATATTTCCTACATGATTAAGACTCCAGACAAAACACTGGCCATCTAAAAAAGGATGGGAAGCCACTTCCTAATTACTGAGTAACTCAAAAGTGAAATATCAACAAGCATTATGATTATTTTAGTTCTCTGAACCTCAGGAGTAATTTTGTGTGCATAAAAGGTATCCAAACTGGAAATGGCATAGATGCCTCTGGCAATGCCAGCCTTTCTCACTTGAAGGAGTAACTCTATCTACCTTACAACAAATTCTACTTATACTTATGTGTCTTGATTAAATTCTATCAGCAAGGGCACAAAAAACCCAGCATCAAGGAAGTGAGGGGCCATTTCTTTGCTATGTCAGGATCTGGCTTCCTGATAACAGTTTTGTTTTAAAATATGAATACTTAAAATACACTAGAAGTGGTATGTTTTTCTATTGTATTAGTACATGTTTGCAGTACATAATGATCACATTCTTTGTGGGGAGTTGGTACATGTACACATCTCAATTCTTATTTTCACCTCTTTCCTCTCTCCCTCCATTTCTTAGTCTTTTTCCCATAGGCAAAAGATCTCTCTGTTTCTTATTATCTACCTTTTGTTTTGCTCGTTATCTATACTTTGTGTAGAAATGATGTATTTTGAAATTATTTAAACTTCAGATAAAAAATTAGAGGGAGAGTAGAAAAGGTAGGGAGGAGGGACAAAAGGATAAAAATGATCAAGATATGCAATAGTCCATTTACCAATCCCTTGAAACAAATTTAACTGCGATATATTGCAAACATACACTAATAAAAATAAATTTAGCTGTAAATGTAAAGGTATCCAAGAGATTATGTATTTGTAAAATTATTTGAAGGGGTGCATGAGTAAAAAAAAGTCTAAAGAACACATATCTAAATTTCTGCTTTCAAAAAAATTTTTTTTTTTGCTTTTTCAGGTTTGCCTTTTTAGATTTGGAATGTTCATAGATTTGGGGAACTCAGATAGTCAGCTTCTTAGCGGTTGTATAATACAGGTATAGATACATTATGTTCTAAAATAGTCAATCAAAAATACAGTACTCATTTTTACCTAAAATGAGAGAAGAGTGAAATGGAAGAGTGATAGGTTCAGATAATTTAGTATCAAAACAGCTGTTGATTTATAAATTCTCTAATAACTTTCTAAATTTGTGATGCAGGCTGAAACTGAAAGATGGCATTCCTCAGCAAGAGTTAAAATTAGAGGCGCTCTTGAGATGTGTTTCCTTCACTGAAATACTGTTTAAGTTAAATCACTTAACATGAGTGCTTACATGGTGGTAAAATTATTGGATTTATTTATTTAAATGTATTTGGTATGGGATCTCATTATGCAGCTCAGACTCATAGTGATCCTCTTATTTTCCGCTTCTCCAGTGCAGGGATTACAGATGTGCACCACCATGCCCAAACTCAGTGGCTGGTTCAGCACGCCCATGGGAGGGGCTAGCATGGCCTGTGGTGTCTGGGATCAAACCCTGGTTCCTGCAGTTGCCTAAGCAGATGCTTAGTCTGCTGAGCTATCTTGTCAGCCCTGGCTACATTTATTAATACTATTCTAACTGCAGAATCTACTGCAAAAATGGGAGTATGTCATAATGTGATCTGCTGGGCCACATTCATTCCAAGGCATACTAAAGTATGCCTTGATCTATCACGACCATTAGACACACTCTATTTTTCTCCTTTACTTTCTGGGGTGCTGGGGATTGAACTCAGGGTCTTACATCAGCTAGGTAAGTACTCTACAGGTGAGCTACATCATCAGCCCAAATACACTTCAGCTAAGCAGCAGTATTGTAACACTGGCTAAAGCTACCAAAATTACAACCTCTCAATTAAAAAAAAAAAATTACTGAAAAGAATTTACCAAGTATTTAAAAATAACTATAATAATTTCAATTAGTAATACTTCTTTACTACCTACAGATGAGAAAGTGTAGGTCCAAAGGTGTGGGCCACACTACTGCGTTATTGATTTAGACAAAGAAGGAATGTATTTTAATAAAAGGAAGTGAGATTCTTGATTGACAGTCCTTGGAAAAAGGTTAAAAATTCAAAAGGAGTGACTACATGTGGCTCAGAACTTAAAAGCTTTTTTCTCTTCCCAACAAAAGAGCAATGGCAAGTAATAGCAGGTTGCCATGGAGATGAGAAACTAGAGAGATGAAAGAACTCAATTTACAGTTAAATGGGCTGGAAATGATTCTTACTACTTCGTGAAGAAAAGCGATTAAAAATATACTTGATTTCCAGAGGGAATCTTTTCTACCTAGCCACTTCCCAACCTCATAATGAATAGGAAATCTAAAACACACCAAGTGAAAACTCAAGACATCCATAGATTGAAATCACTAGAAATAATTCAGGATTTAAAACATTATCACAGTCCTTGATCTGAGTGACTAGTTTTGAACGATACTCGCTAGTAAATAATTCCATGAAGCTAAAATTGTATTGCAGAACACATGTACTCAGAGGACTAGTACTTCAGTGGAAAAAAAAGAGCACAGAAAATGGAAAAGTAAACATACACAGTAAGAAACAATCTGAGTATAATCTTGGCATTGAAAAAAAACCTCTTCATAGTCAATCACTGAGTACCTTTGTGAGTGCTGTAAAGGGCTGCAAATGTCACTGTGAAGAAAGTTGTGGAGTATTTGCCAGCATTAACTAAGTGAGGAAAGGCCCTTTTTGTGTCTCGGTATCTCCGCAGGCACTGGATGAAGCGAAGCCAAGCAGGAATGCACTGAACAACGGCTCGCACACCATATGAGTATTTGTGGCAAATTTCTGGTTCTGTGAAGATTTCAAAGAAGAAAAAAAGCATAATTTAAAAAAATCTGTTTATATTATTTAGCCATACAGAACAACCATCAATAAGAAGCAAAAGGACTGGGTTTCAGAATCATGCTTTCTTTGCAATTACTATATTCTCAAGTTTTTTGTTTTTTTGGTGGTACCAGGGATTTAACTCAGGACCCTGTGCTTGCCAGGCAAACACTTATTCCACTGAGCTATCTCCCTGGCCTCTCAAGCTTTTTATTGGTATATAAATCAAGAAGAAAAGGCTAAATCTATAAAGAAAACTGATGGGAAAATCTGACTTCTCAGATTTTGGGTATCTATCCTAGAAGCAATTTTTAACAAATATGATAAAACTATATAATAAATTAGAAAATGAATATGACAATCAAAGGAGGAGGGGATATTCTGTTACATAATTGGAAATACCTGGAAAATCTACAAATATCACAGGTGACTTTCGAAACTTCAACCTACTATAACACAATATACCAAAGAGTACATGCTTATCCTTCATTCTGGGCATGGAAGCCAGGGCCTTTTATTGAGCTACACTCCCAGGCCGTTTTTAAATTTTTTTTGAAACAGGGTCTTGCTAAGTTGCCCAGGCTGGGATAAAACTTGCAATGATCTTTCTGCCTCGCCTCACATGACTGCTAGGATTACAGGAATGTGCTACCATGTCTACCTGTCCTTTGTTCTTATTTTAAGATCAAGCACAGATTTTGTATTTTTAATGAGAATGAAGTTAGAAAATCAATTTTTCTTTGAATTCTAGCTGTATATTATAGTGTGATCAATCTGTAACAGAATTATGATCCACTGGTAATCACTAAAAATGCACCACATAGACTTCACCCTTAATTTTTGTTAGATGAGACAATCTATTTAAATTAGATCTTTGTCATGAAAGTAAACCCCTTATTAATTTAAGTCCTGCTCCTCGCCCCCCCAAACATAGAAAGAAAAATCATTTCTATTTTCTAAATTAAATAGCAATCTACCATGACTTTCTTCAAGCACTCAATCTCATCACCCATAAATATCTAACAGAGCTGTGGAGGCAAACCTATGCTACGTGTACTGCAGCGGGCTGTTTGCCATCATTGAAGGCTCTAAAAGGGTTGCAACCACTGCCTAGAGCAACACTGTAATAAGTATGCATGTTGGCACTACAGTGTCTGTAATATACTATCAATGTACTGAACTTAAAAATATAGTTTTATAATTCTTTAATGTTATAAATCTCTTGGCAAATGGCTGGCTAAAATCATAACACAATTTAAAAGTAAAATTATTTCAGATAAAGAGACTTAAGAACAGAGTGCCAAATATATTAGTTAATCTGTAAAATTACTGGATAAGTTTTTACCATAACCTTAACTTCCTCAGATATTTTCAATATTTCCTGGTTTATACTGGCAACATAGTTATGTGAATGCAAATTCATACGCTACCTGCTGGATCATTTGGCAACAGGCCCTTACTTTCATCCCATTTGAGCTCAAAACTGTAGAAGCAGATCATATATTCCAAGTCCATGAGTATCACTGACAGGCTGTTCAGCTGATCGGCCAGCCAGAAATCAGCGAAGCCTACTTTATGGAAGGGAGCTGTAAATACTCGAAACTGAGAGAAAGAAAGAAAAGAAAAAAAAATCAGAAAACTCATAAATAAGAAAAGTCACATTAAATTTCTGTAATTCACATTTGACCATTTAGTATGACTGGTTAGCTGGTAAAATGGAAACCAATGAACACATCACAAACACAAGGTCCAGACAACAGTGGCTGGGTTAACTACATGGGAAGGAAATTAAAGAGGAAGCCCGAATGAGGGGAGAAATGGCTACAGTTAAAAAACAGAAAGCAAAGAGGAAAAGTTGAGGTCAAATGTTGAAGTCAGAAAGCATCCATACACAGAAGTATCCGAAGAAAGTAACATTTCCTGCACAGAGTGCTGTGATCATTTCTAGAATGTTATTATATCTTAGCAAACTGAATACAAACCTCCTTGCTTGCAAAGGATAGGTACTAAAGGTTGATACACCATCTGAGGCATGCTTTATTCTCTATCCAAAGTGACTTTCATTTCACTAATGTCATGGTAATGATTATGTTCATCCTAAAAGTACAAATATTAATTCTCCTCACTCTGTTCTGAAAGCAATAACAGATGTGTTGAAGTTAAAGGTACAAACACCAACTAATGCTCTGTATTTATTAGAGGTTGGGTTCGCTTTAACCTATTCATGACATGGCTGTAACTCATACGTTTTACTGCTTGGTGGCTCTGAACTTTTGGGAGTACATACACGATGGTGTCCTTGGGTAGAATGGGATAGACAATCCCATCATGTGGTACAAGTCACCTAATGGAACAGTCATGCACATACCATTAGCAGTTCAAGCACACAGGAATGTGTTAACTCAATTCTTACAAGGCTAGGTACTATTCATATTTCCATTTTACTGAAGAGTTAAAACTCAATCTGACTTATTCTGTGGAAGCCCCTCTACCAATACAAAGGGAAATCCTGACATGGAAGAAAATGGAAGGATTAGAGACTAATGCAATCACCAGAAATAAGCTCAAATTGTGCAGATTACTTTGAACACCAATATGAAGTGAAGATAGGATGAAGGTAGTTTTAATCCTTGTCTTCTCAAACCTTTTCTGTCTTATTCTACAGAAGAAAATGGACTCTGGAAACAAGGAAGTCTAACTGTGCATAAGTTGAGAAAATCATTTTAAATGTCTTGCTCCTTGTCTATCTAGTTATATTCATTTAGAAGACAAATTCAACCCAGGAATCTACGGCACTCTCCTCCTATCAGACTTAGCTGCTTCTTCAAATTCTTTCTCTAATATTTTTAATTATTTTAGAGAAATAAATGACTACATTATTAATCAACCTTGTGCATAAACTATCTATAACAAATACTGTCTTGGAGCTTTGGAAGCAAGATCAGGTGTCTACAGGATAAAATGAAGGTTTTGAGACATTTTCTGGAGCTCATGTATTTTGGTTTCATAACCAAATTATTTTATTAACACCTCAACTCTACTAATGAGTCCAGTACACCAGAAAGAAAAGATTACAACCAATTACAACTATCTGTAAGCATCATACACAGCAAACATTTTTGGGTCAAGGGTAGAGGAAGGGTAAATGCTATTTATCTATGCCTGAAGAGGTTTTGGTGCCTGTTTCTATAATATTTTGAGAAACCAGGGTGTAAAACAGACTGGAAGAATTCACAGAGATACAGACAAGTAGAAAATTTTGCATTTCATACTAAAGAATCAGGAAATCTAATTCAATCTCTAATAGTCATAGATTTGTACAAATTTGGTAGCATATGGCAAAATTCTTCTCTCAGCCAATATGAGACACATTTCATTTGCTCTTACAGTTTTCCAAACCCATCCTCAAAACCTAGCTAATAGAGCTTCCATTAGAGTAGCAGCAACAGAATACAACGCACTAAATAAAAAAAGGATGGAGAGGTACAATAGGAAGAGATCAACATTAAAAAAAAAAAAAAGCTGGAAGGCAGGGAAAATTTATAGAAACAGAAGATGGACTACCACATGTTGGTATAATATAACTAGTGAAACAAAAACAATTATAGTTATTTACACATTTAACAAAGATATATTATATTTAAGACACTGTACAGGTACAGATACAAATAAAAGTCTGTCCTCAGAGATCTCAAAGCTGGGCAAATACCTAGAGATATAGTTATTGTATCATATGGTAACTGCTATTACAAAGATATATTTAAGGGCCGGTGAGATAGCTCAGCAGACTAAAGAGCCTGCTTGGGCAAGCTTAGGCAAGTGCAGGGATCATGGTTCAATCCCTGGCACCACGTGCCACATCAGCCCCACCCTCAGGGCAGGTTGAGCTGGCCACAGAATCCAGGCATGGTGGCACATGCCTGTAATCCCAGTGCTGGGGAAGTTGAAAGCAGGAGGATCACAAGTCTGAGCTGTGGAGTGAGACCCTGCAACAAACAAGTACATTGAAAAAAAAATTTAAACACTCTGAAAGTATAGAGAACAAGTACTTCTGTCAGAAAAAAGAGGAAAACAGATCACAATCACTGATTTACATAAAAACTGATTTTAGATTTATCTGTATTCTTTTGAGTACAAACCTTGTAATTACCCCTCATTCTTTTCTTATTCTAAAGCCACTCAAATTCTCTTTTACTTCAGGGATTTTGATTATAATGATAAAAGACTCTTGGAACAGTACTATGAAAGCTAGAGCAATTTTGAATATCTAATGTCTTATCCCATATATTACAAATACCACTAAAGTTATTACAAAATAAATATTTAGGTAAAATGCTTCAGGTCCAGAAATATTTTAGATTTTGGAATATCTATATATACCATGAGATAGCTTGAGCACAGGGCCTAAGTCTAAATATAAATTTCACTTATGTTTCATATAAACCTTATAGTCTGAAGATAATTTTAGAAAATACTTTTGGTGTCCTTGTATTCTTATTGTGACCTGTCATACTGAGGTCAAATGTGGAATTTTCTGCTAGTGGTATAATGTCAGTGCTTCAAAGGTTTTGGATTTTGAAGCATTTTGTATTTTCTAACTAGGGATGTTCAACTGTGCAATGCATGCATTAATATGATCTTAATACTGACAAAAAGCTAAGAAGCTAGGTTTTGTTTTCTTTTTTGCCACCTGGGACTGAATCCAAGGCCTCTGCATTGACATATATCTCCAGCCCCCTTTACACAATTTAACAGTTCTGAAACAGTGTTGCTAAGTTGCCCAGGGTGAGGAGCTTGAACTCGCTGTGGTCCTTCTGCATCAGTCTCCCAGAGTCTTGGTACTACAGGCATGTGCCACTAGACTTGTTTGACAAGATGAAATTTTAAGTTCTTTTTAGAAACTTGTACATAAATATACCCTTCCCAATTTGATTTTTAGATTCCGCTAGTTTGATCCACTAGATCAAAGTTAAACATTTTAGATAAAGTGACTAAAAGGTCTAATGGATAAATGTTAGTTAAGATTGCATTTATAGAACGAGATTGCCTGGGTTAATACCTATCTCAGTTAACTGGTTCTGTGATCTTATACAAGCTGCTTAACTTCTCTGAACATATATTAAGTGGAGATCAATAGCACCTTCATTTACAGAGGTTGAATAACTTAATGCACATAAAATGCATTATTAAGTAAGAATACATGTTTTTATTTTCACCATTGTGGATGGAAAATAGGGCCTTTTGCATGCTAGGCAAATGTTCTACACTGAACTACTCCAGCTTTCTATTCTTGTAATAAAGAAACCTAGAAATTTTACTACAGAAATAAAATATCGGTAAAAACTGATTTCTAAATTATGACAAGCTGGGCTTGTTGGCACATGCCTGTAATCCCAGCATTTGGGAGGTTGAGGCAGAAAGACTGTTGTAGGTTTGAGACCATCTTGAACTACAAAGTGAGCTCAAGGTGAGCCTGAAGTAAACAGCGAGAACTTGCCTCAAAAAAAAAAAAAAAAAAAAGACAAAAAATTATGACAAAAAGTTCTAATTAAAAATTTCAATTAGTCTACTATTAAGTTGATTTGGGAAGGACAGTACTAGGAATGGGATCTATGGCTAATTTTTGATTAAAACATGTTTGTAGTACATAGAGGGTTGGTCCATCCAATCCATCCATACCCACTCATTCATTTTACCTTAATATCTTTCTCATTCCCTCCTCCCCGCCCCTGCTACATCTCTTGGTCCCTTTCCCTTTTTCAAAAGATCTACCTCCCTATTACCCATCTTGTGCTGTGTTCTTTATTTACAATTTGAATTTCTCATACAAAAGAAACAAACTACACAATATTTCAGCTTGTATGTTAGATTTACATCACTTAGCACATTCATGTTGGGGCTATAATTCATATGTCTCACTGCTGGACAGTACTGAGACACTATATGTATGATTGTCTTATTGGGCCACATACCACAGTACCATTCATTGTCTATACCATGGGACAGTCATGCACGAACTGCCAGCAGTTCAAGCTTTTGGAAACATGCTAAAAATCTCAAGGTGCATCCATTTTTCTACAAGTCAAAATTGTCCTTTGTGAGAGTAGTGCTCCCTTGTGTACAAATTCTTTATTCATGTATTGATAAACATAAACCACTTCTAAGATCTACCTGGTAACAGCTGTGGTTCTGTAACAGTATTACTATAATATAATTGTCTTCAACTCTTTCAAGCAGATATCAAGAAAGGGAACAGCTGGGTCAAATGGAATTTCTATCTTTAGTTTTTTGAGCAATCACTTTATTGATCTCCACAGAGGAACCCAGGGCTTTGCACACACTAGGCAAATGCTCTAACACTGAGCAACATCCCATCTCTTCTCAACCTTTTTTTGACACAAGGTCTCAGTTGCTCAGATGTTTTGTTTACAAAATCTGAGGCACTGCCTATTTTCTAATTGGATTTCTTCTAGCACAAGGTCCTGAGTTCAATTCTCAATACAACAAAAACAAAAAAACCCTCTAATTGGATTTCTTACTGCGACAAATACTAAAGAGTTAAAGAAAAGGACATATGATCTAATGGTTAATAACTTATACTAAATAAGTTATACTAAATTTGACCTATAATGTTAACATTACCAAGTAAATCATTATCTTAGCTTTATTCAGCTTTTTAAAAAGGAGAGACGAGTAGCATATATCAACTAAACAGAGTCCAGTATAAATACAAATATAAAAGGCTCCCACTGGCTATCATTGTGGCCAAATGACATGTTTATCCCTCCAAAATATTGGGAAGAAAGTTTTATTTTAGAAAAAGGCTTTAACAAGTGGTTTCAGACAAATGCAAAATGAGTGAAAACATTGTTAATTCAATAGAAATAAATCAAAAGGGAAGTTTTATTAGTGAGATTTAAATTACAGTAAGTCAATGATTAGTCAATTGTATTAAATGACCTATATGTAATATTCTTGTTTTTTTATTATAAATATAATCACAATTCTGCTTTCCATATTTTACTGCTTTGGACAATGTATTTCATTTCTCTATTATTCTTATATCACTATTGCCAATCTACTCCATCAACAAATTTTCATTTATTAACAAATATAGAGCAGATACACAGACAAATGACTACTCAATGGGGAATCCTTTTGCTGACAAGAGTAACTAGTTATACATGAATCACAGCTTGCTATTTAAACAAAGAAAGATGTACTGGGGCACACAAAGTACAAAACCATATTATCTTGTTTTGCAATGATGCAATTGTATTAACACCTGAGTTTTTTGAGTCTTCCAAAATCTCCTTTGAAAATACTTTCATGAGATTTCACATGGAGGCAGGAAACAGTTTTTAAATATATAGTGTTTTAAATATGTATTTTTGGTGACCAGAAGAATGCCAGTTTTTAATGCAAATAATAGTTTAAAATTCTATAGTAGTAATAAAATGACATAAATTTCCAATAAAAAAGTAATTTAATATTAACTGGCAATGACTTTTTACTCTAAGTCTCAAGAGATTGACTACTCAAGTTTTTGTTTTTGCTTATCTCATTTGATTCATTTATTTAATTTTTGAAGCAGGATCTTACTATGTAATTCAGACTAGTCCTAAACCTACTTTGTAGCCCAGGCTGGCCTAGAACTCATGGTTTTGACTCCAGGATGCTGGGATTACAGGTGTGTGTCACTATATCCAGCTCAAATTTTTCTCTGTCTTCAAAAACAAAAATATGAATAACCTTTCTTTCTTTTCTTTCTTTCTTTTTTTTTTGTGGTACTGGGGATTGAATGAACCTTTCTCAATAAAGGCATGTTCCTTAGGCCAAGATAGATGGTATTGAAAGTGATGGTGCCCTTAGTATTGATCAAAATACTCTTGTATATATAAATTCTACACTCATAAATCAAATCCAAAAGTTAAGCCTAGTGCTATTATATGTAAGCTTTTGCCCCCCTCTCCCCACTAACTGGAGGGAAAGAGAATCAAAATTTATGCCAAAACTCTTGGCATAAAGCGAAGGTCTCACAAGAACTACAAAATTCAAAACTTTATCAACTTTGAAAAAGAAAATTCAGGAGTATTCAAGCCATTTTTATTTTCCTTACCCACAAAAAATTTTACAGTGATACCTCGGTTGTCAAATGGCTCCAAGCTTGAACTTTTACTATTCAAACAGCAAAGTTCAAAAGTTAAGAACTTTCCTCAATACTCAAACCAAAAATCTGATTTGGAGAAAACCTGTGTAAATCAAGAATGAATCACACTGACACAAAGGGGTGACACTTCAGTTTAATTGCCACTCTTGCTCAGATAACATAGTGCTTGCATGTGTTAAGACATTTGTTACTGTGCTTTTATTGTTGTTTTATTTGCATAAAATATTGTAACCACAGCTCCAAAGAAAGTTTGTGATACCAAGATAAAGCTTTGAGAACACTGTGAGAATCTTCATAGGGTTAAATAAAGAAATAATTGTGAATCTGTTAATGTCATGGACAAATTAATTTATAAGTGTAATTTTGGGGTCTCAAAACTAATTATTTTGTTTTTCATTATTTTCTATGTTCAGTTCTTGAACTTTTTGTGCTCAAACACAAATTTGGAATAAAATAAGTTCAACAACTGAGGCATCATTGTATCTGCCTACCTAAAAAATAAAAATAAGTAATATGTCTTAAAACTAAAAAAAAAAAAAAAAAAAAAAAAAAAAAAAAAAAAAAAAAAAAAAAAAAAAAAAAAAATTTTAAAAAAAAAAAAAAAAAAAAAAAAAAAAAAAAAATTCAACATACATTGTTAAGAACAACAAAAACTGCTAACTCCCCCAAAGGACATATAAAAAGTAAAAGAAAAACCTGTATTTTCTAAGGAGTTACATTTTAATGGTAAAAAGAATAAAGTAAATAATGATGGAAATCTAAGAAATAATTACATGAAACCATCCTGCTTTTTACTTTTTAGCAGTACTAGGGATTATACCCATGCCTGCTCATACATGCTAGGCAAAGTCTCCTTAGCTCCCCTTTTATTTTGGGACATGGTCTCACTAAGTAGCTCAGGCTATTCCTGAACCTGCAATCTCCCACCTCAGCCTCCCTAGAAGCTGGCACTACTAGCATGTGCCACATCTGGCTAATATCAAATATCTTTAACTGAATTTCAAAATAAATGTAGCCTAATTTAGGAGTAAGCAGAAGACCTCTTCTTTACAAGATTAAAAAAAAACTGTACCATTTCTTTCTTTTTTTTTTTTTTTTTTTTTTTGTCTTTTCGAGACAGGGTTTCACTATGCAGTTCAGGCTGGCCTTAAGCTCACTTTGTAGCTCAGGCTGGTCTCGAACTCACAACAATCCTCCTGCCTCAGCCTCCCGAGTGCTGGGATTACAGGCATGCGCCACCACACGCGGCTAAAAAAACTGTACCATTTCTGTAGGAAATGCTATGTCCTACTATTGAGACTGATTACTTTTTTTATGTATATAGTACAGGGTCTACAAGGTCTCACTACACAGATGGACTCCCAGTGATCCTTCCTGTTTTTCAGCCTCCCAGCACTGGGATTACAGAGCATGAGCTACCACACCTAGTCTCAATCCAGTCTCAGCACGCCCTGGAGATAGGGTTGGTACAGGCTGGGGATCAAACCCAGGTCCCTGCATCTGCATAAGAAGGCGCTTTAATCTGCTGAGCTATCTGGCTGGCCCTTGAGATCAATTTTGAGATTAAGAAATGGGTGAAATGGAAGAAGAAACAGAATTTAATAATCAAAGTTTCTCAAACTGAACTTGGTGATCTGACAATATATCCCTAACAGTTATAGAAAACCAATCTTTCCTAAATGGGAATTTACTAAGGTCTATGTTACCACAGCTGTATAATGAAAACTAAATGGTTAAAATTTGCAAAATCATTTTAGTACTACATTTTAGGTCATTTTATACAATATTTTAGGAGGGAAAGAGATGTATGAGTGCTTTTCCCAGTTACTACACTGTACAGCTTTTAGGATTGTCTGTCACATGCTTTCTCTGCCCCTGATGTTGGAGTACCACTCACACAGACACAGTGTGAATGGTACAACCCAGCATCCCTGGTTTTATCTAGAAGAAGCCAATGACTACAATTCTACTCTAAAAATGCTACGCAAGTTTCTGGACTTACCAGCAATTTAAGCAGCCAAAACCGGGATTTATAATAGAAAGTCTTGGTGGGGTTGATAAGAAAAAAAGCCATGAATCCATAAAGGACAAGTGGGTACACATATGTGGGAATGATACTAATTGGAGCAAAGAAGCATGCCAGAAGGCTCAGGCACCACAATATCCCCAGAAATCCAGCAATCTAGTAAGAGAAAAAGAAGATAAAACAAAATTATTATTATTTTTTTTTACCATTAGTCAGAAGTATCTTTAATAAACTAAGGTTAAAAAAATAATTAACAATTAATAATTAAATCAAGAATCTTTTTTAAGGCGTTTTAATCTGCTGAGCTATCTGGCTGGCCCTTGAGACCAATTTTGAGATTAAGAAAAGGGTGAAATGGAAGAAGAAACAGAATTCAATAATCAAAGTTTCTCAAACTGAACTTGGTGATCTGACAATATATCCCTAACAGTTTTCAGGATTTCAGTACTCAATAAACCAGTTACATAGCTACTTCACAGGAATTTATGTCTTACTTCACCTCAAAGAGATGCTGATGAGACAAATTGCTTCTCGGATTAAGTTCAAAGATGAGTACATGATTTACTCCAGCCTGTCTCCAACCATATGTGTTGATTCCCAGTAGAAAAAGGAATTCAATCAGAAGAAAGCCACCTCGATAGATTCTTATCAAGGGCCATATACTTCTATTTGATTCAAGTTTAAATACAGCTGAAAGAATATTAATTTAAAGGTTAGTTATAAAGCCCATAATGCCTCATTTAATTATATTTCATTCTGGATATCTTCTTAAGTGTGTTAAGAAGATGAAATATTAACAACACATATCAAATGCCTAAATGAGTGTCTGTGCCATTAAAGATATTCACTATATATTACTTTGTTTTACTTGAAAAAAACTTCATATATTCAACAATACTTATTAGATGTCCATTATACCCAATTTATTGTAAAAGCTAGAGACTTAGTAACGAATAGAGAATGGCACTATGATTGGAATGAACAAGAGATAAAAATGGATGAGTTGGCCAGTAGTAAAGTAGGTAAGAGCTTTATTTAAGATTTAAGTTTTTACTCTGATGTACAAGCTAGTGGAACATGTAAGTGACATGACCTGATTAATGACTCAAATAAAAAAGTTGATCCTTAAATTCATATGGGAGAAGGTCCCAAATGGTCAAAACAATTATAAAAGAGAACATAACTGTAGGACTCATACTGTGTGTGTGGTAGTGATGTTGATGGTGGTGGTATTGGCAATAGAATCCATGGCCTTGACACTGAGAAACACTCACAGCTTTTTTTAAATCTTTGAAAGTCAGAATCTTGATAAACTTCCCAAACTGGGCTGAACTAGTGGTCTTTCAGCCTCAGCTGCCTAGAATGCTGAGATTATAGGTATGTGCCATCATGCCTAATCAATATATTTTACAGTTTTGAAACTTGGGTCCAATGTCACCATAACCATAAAGCATAAAAAGACATAGGTAAATGGAATAAGATAAAAAATTCAGAAATATGCATCTGTAGTGAGTTTATTTTCAACAAGCATGCCAATACTATTCAGTAAGAAAACTATATTTTCTTCAAAACAGTGCTGGGACAACTGAATGTCCATACACAAAAAGCTTAAGTTGGATCTCTAATCTCACATGGTATGAAAAGTCATTTCAAAACTGATTGATGACATTAGTACATGAAACTAAAACCATAAAACTCCTAGAAAAAAACGTAAGAATAAATTTTTACCATCTTCGATTTGGCAATGTATAATTAGTTATGAGAATAACAAAAATAACTGATAAGAAAATTAACATTTTTTATAGATAATAGACTGAATCAATAAAGTAAAAAAGACAATCTACAGAATAGGAGAATAAAATTTATAAATCATGTATCTGATTAGAATCTTGGATAAGATGATATACAAATCCTTACAATTTAATCAAAAGACAATTCAATTAAGACATAAACAAAAGCTGAGTATGGATATGCATGTCTGTAATCCCACTACTTTAGGAGCTGAAGGAGGAGGATCATAGGTTTTAATCCAGCCTGAGCAATTTAGCAAGACCTTATCTCAAAACAAACAAAAAAAATCAAAGCAATGATAAGCAAATGATTTGGATAAAGTACATTTGTCTAAAGTACTTGCACAAAATACCAATTCCACAAAAAGTTGCTCAAGTGATTAATTATTAGGAAAATGCAAATGACTTACTTAGTTGTATACAATTTTAAAATGACATGGAAAATACCAAGTGTTGGAGAGAATATACAGAAAACAGAATCCTCATAAAGTTGCTATTGGAACTGAAAATGGTATAATAACAATAGTAAACAGTTTGGTGGTTTTTCAGACAGTTACACATGTACTCAAACAAATCCATGTAAATACATGTTCACAACAGCATCATTCACAATAACCAAAAAATAGAAACAACCAAAATGGTCATCAATAGATGAATGGATATGCAAAGTATGGTATATATATATGTCATAAAAATAATGAAATATGATACATGCTACAACATGGATGAACTCTGAAAACATAAAAGAAAAGACACATATAAAATATTATGGTTCCAGTTATATGAAATATCCACAATAAGTAAATCCATAGAGGCAGAAAGTAGATTGGAATAGCCACAGCTAGAGAGAAAGAAAAATGGTAATACAGTTTCATTTTTGGGTGATGAAAATTTTTATGTTGAGATAAACATCTCTACATTGTTATATAGCAATATTAATGTATAAAAGGCCACTAAATTATTCATTTTAAATGGTTAATTCTGTTATATAAGCTTCATCTCATTTAAAAATAATTGCAGGAGAAAAATAACAAATATATCAACACAACATTAACTCCATTGTTAGGCACATGCATTGAACTGTTTTACTAGTAGTAATAGATCTCAATTCACAATTTCTTAATTCTGTCCTGTTAACATCTTTGGTCAGATAAAATGAAAGCTAAATAGTCTGGTTAGGGATCAAATCTTTAATCAGTCTAGCAGCAATACTCTTCTGCTCTACATATAAACAGATAGCCACGGAGAGGATTTCTGGTGGCACTGCACCATTGTTGCCAATTCTTTCCTGCTCCCCGAAGTACAGTCAGTGGGGTAATCAGGCTGTCAGTCCTCAAGCCAACACTTATCTCTTATTTAGCTCTGGGAAGCACCTGAGAGTCATAAATGAGGTAGAGGAGAACAACTTTTGAGGGCAAGAAGTCTCACTCTCAGTCAGAATCTCCAAATGGAACTCCCCATGGTCTACCATGGATTTCCAAACACTCTGAATCCCATTTTTGATCAAGATCCAAATCCTGTTGAGATTGAGGAGCCACTCTCATGGACATTACATTCCATGCAGTTATCACTCTGGCTCTCATGGAAGATGCTCTTGAAGTAGGTCATAGATACCAGAATACTGGTAGTAAAGGAGCTGAAGTCACTCACCAACCTCTGACCAGAGAAGACATACAGGAAATGAATCCAGATCTCAATACTTGTCTTGGAGTGTTTGGCCTCAGTTTATACAGATCTTTGTGAAGTACTTTCTTGACACAGACCACTGAATGGTGTCAATGTGGCTTATGATTGGCGAACTGGGTGGTGTCGAGGATTTACTTTCATGTATTTTGAGATAATAGATGATTCAAAAGAGGCTATGGAAAAGAGCAAATGGAATGGAGCTGGATGGTGAAAGAATTCATGTGTATCATTCAATCACTAAGAGAAAGCACACACCCACACCAGGCATCCACATCAGCACACCAAACTCATAGTGGTGGTGCAAACGTGGAAGCAGAGGCAGTGGTAGACCTTGACATTCTTAATAAGATAGAGGACATGATAGTATGATAAATATGAAGACTATGATTACTGGTAAAGATCATCTTCTTACTATAGTAGATTCCTACAGCCCAAGATGCTACTGACAACAGAGTGACTGCAGTTAAGGACTTCTTTCATATTTTTTCTTTTTAAATTCTGATTTCCCCAACCTTTTCATACTTCCTATTTCTTAAAAAAAAAAAAATACATTTTTTAGCATATATATTTCCTCAGTTTATATTGCTGTTTTCCACCCCTATTATTATAATACACTTACGGCTATAATGGCATTTTGATTGGTTAAACATGAGTAAAAGAATCTAGTGCTAATTTTTTTTTTTTTTTTTTTTGCAGAACCGGGGACTGAACTCAGGGCCCTGTACTTGCCAGGGAAAGCCTTATTCCACTGAGCAATCTCCCCGGCCTTTTTTTAAAAAAAGTGTATTTGGTATAGGGTCTCATTACATAGCTCAGGCTCATAATGACCCTTCTGTTTTCAGCCTCCCTGGTCCTGCTGGGATTGCAGGTGTGAGCCACCATGCTTGGTTGTGCTGGCTGGCTCAGTGTGCCCAGGGATTGAATCCCAGTCCCTATGCTTAAGCAGGCACTTAGTTCAATGAGCAACCTTACCGACCCTCTAGTGTTAGGCTTTGCAAGTGATTTTTCTTTGCCTTAAGAATATTAACTCCCACCTAATCATACCAGTGAAACCTCTGCATAGCATATTGTATTAGATGTTACAATAGAGGTTATCTATGGTGGCAAGGAACAGTCATATAGTTCACTGTAGAAAACTTGAAGCTTTAGAAGAAAATGCTTGAATATTTCTTTTGAATAATGTAATTTTTGAACTCTGAAAATTAAGTCATGTTTTAGAGATGAAGAACTTGTGGAAGTCTTCAAAACATGTGTTTCTTTGTTTTTTGGGGGATACTGGGGATTGAACTCAGGACCTTGTGTTTGTTGGGTGGGTGCTTATTTTACTGAGCTATCTCCCTGGCCCTAAAACATGTTGTATTTGAAATATGTCTGTGAAACTTTACAAACTTAAATGTGATTTTTATGTTAAGATTACTGAAATTTAAATGTTCCCTTAATCAGTGAAAGACAGTATTTATTACCTAGAGCAATGGTATAATTTGCTATTAATTGTATTGGCACCTTGGTTAGGATGCTATTATATATTAATACAAGTCTCTAGATGATACATGTGAGAGGAAAAGTCTCTTCAAATACATTAATTTCTGTGGAAAAAAAAGTGGCCATGAACAGAGAAATACAATAGGTATTCATTTAAGATATGTATGTGTTTATAAAACTTGAATTTTACTTGACAGTATGAGAAATAGAAACACCCAGGCTTTTTAAATCAAGATGTTTAATAACCACACCCTTAAATAATATCTTTAAACTGAATGAATTTTAAAAGTTTTTTTTTTTTTTAAACTGGAAAACCATTATAAAAGAATAAAAGGTTATTTTTGAATGAAAATATGTATTTGCTAAAGAACTGATTCAGTTTTAAAAAAAACACACAGCAACTGTGGTGAATTGGAGATGGCTCAGTAGAAAAAATGTTTCCCTGGCAAGGGCAAGGGCCTGAGTTCAATCCCCAGTTCCACCAAAAAAAAGGACTTGTTGACAATTGGTGGGCAACTTGTAATACCCAGCAGAACTGAATCAGTATGGTGCTAGGTATGGAAGGCCCCCTGAGGACTGTTGACAACATAAAAAGGAGAACTGAAGAGGAAAAAGTGGAACTGTTGGCTCTCCTAATATGAACCTGACTGTTCTCATCATCAGAGGAGCTCCGGACTTTGTTGTTACCAAGAATAGGGGCAGCTCACTTAGGGGGAGCTCTGGTCCTTATTTTGAGCATTGCTTCCTGGCTCCCAAGGGAAAGATGGTACACTGTTCAGTCTCCTGGAAGTTTGTTGTGCTAGCTTTCCTGACACAAACTTGGCTGTTTTTATCGTCAGAGCAACTCTGGACCTTGTTGTTGCTGAAGATGGCTGTGGTACTTTTTGAGCAAGCTCTGGCCCTTACATGGAGCACTGCTTCCTAGCTCCAGTTCAGATTCTGTAACCTGCGGGCACAAATCCTTTCTTCTACTGGCACAGACTTTCCAGCTTCCATCACTGACCTTTTGGCCTTCCCAGTAAAGATCCATAAAATAAACTTGCATGACACACTGTCATGGGCTCTAATTCTTCAGCTGGTCTCATGCAGGACACTGCTGTGTGATCCAACCTCTCAGCTGTATTCTTTGGGTCTTTCATGTGTGGACAAATTTCCTGTATTCTTTTGTACTTGACTCTTTGAGTGACTACTATAAAATAATCCTATAACTTATGTGTCTTGTATTAAATTGTTTCCCCTGTAAACCCCCTAACCAATACAGCAGTCTTAACTATAACAGTCAATATTTTCATCAAAGAGCAGAAACTTCAAATTCATAGAAATCTAAAACTTAAGGACATAGATTACTTTATTTTATTTTATTTTATTTTTTTGTCTTTTTGAGACAGGGTCTCACTATGCAATTCAAGCTGGCCTTAAGCTCACTTTGTAGCTCAGGCAGGTCTCGAACTCACAACAATCCTCCTGCCTCAGCCTCCCAAGTGCTGGGATAACAGGCATGCGCCACCATGCCCGGCTCAGGACATAGATTACTAATACACTGAACTTTTTTCTTGTGTCATATCCCTGGAACAAACCTTTGTAAATGCAGTGGGGGTTAATTAAGCCACTCTTGCTAGAAAAGGTCACTATGAAATATTCTAGAGAATTAAGACACAATATGAATTAGTATCATTAATAAAAATATCATCTTTGTGATCCATCAGCCCATAGAATTAAAGATATATACTATTCTAAACTCTCCATGATGGCCTTGTGAATTTTTAATAAAAAGTAGCTAACATTCATCAAGTGTTCATTCTGGGCTAAAAAACATGTTTAGTACTTTACATGAATAATATTAATTCTCACAACAGATTATACACTGGCTTTCCTCAGTAAACAACGAAAAAACTGAAACTCTGTTAAATTAAGTATTTGCCTCGGCACAGTAATGAACCTCTGGCATGTATGCACAGCAGGTTCCCACTGATGCTCTAAAAGGTTCAGTGTCACAGGGTAGGGACATAAAGAGTTAACTTTAGCAATCTGGCTCCACTGCCTGCCACTCTTAACAATGAGATTACATTATATATAAACTACTATGTCTGTTTTAAAAAGAAATAGAAGTATACCCTACTTAGTCACTGTGTTATAACAGGTTCCCAAATCAATTTTCTTTAAAAGAATATTTAAAAAATTTAACAAGGAATATATATGAGAAAACTCACATATTACAAAGGATATAAAGTCCATAGTTGCCTTCACTAGAGGATACCATGTTGACAATGTTGTCTATTATTCTTTAAGAAATTCTTTATGGAAAAAAAATTAAAAAAAGAAATTCTTTATGGACAGAAAAATACTGAAGAACTTAAAAACAAAACAATCTCATAAATTATAGCTAGAAGCATAATATGCAGTCTATTTTAATTCTTGCTTTTTAAAAATCCTGGAATGCTGTGGATGCGGCTGAGTGCTAAACTTATGGCCTTGTGCACAAGGCCCTGGGTTCAACCTTCAGCACCACACACAAAAAGAACGTTTTTTTTTGGTAGAACCAGGGCTTGAACTCAGGCCCTTGAGCTTGCCAGGGAAGCGCTTATTCCACCGAGTCATCTCCCTGACCCAAAGAAGACTGCTTTTGATAGCAAATATCCAATTGATGATGAGTCAAGAATATTCTTTTTTTTTGGCGGTATTGGGGATTGAACTCAGGACCCTGAGCTTGCCAGGCAAGGGCTTATTCCACTGAGCTATCTCCCTAACCCACAAAAAATTTAAAAAAAATTAAAATCCTGGAATGGAGATTTTCCTTATCAACATGCAAATCTCTCTCTCAACATAATTTAAATAGCTTACACTGGATGGGTATGTGAGTAGTTCCCAAAATTTTGCTAGTATAAAGCATAATGGCAATGACTATCCTCCCCTTCTATACATGTCTTAGTATGTTAAATTCCTGGAAATAAAATTACCTTATCAAAATGACTATATTTAAATATTTTTACATATGCCACAAAATTATCCAGAGTACAATGATTAATACTCTTACCACTAGTGCACAAGTATCTATTTTATACCCTTTTATCTACTGTAAATGGCCAAGCCAAAAAGCAAAACATGGCTTATCATATTATAGCACGTTAAACAAGTTATTGGGAACCTACAAGAGACAAGTTTTTAAAAATCTGTATGAGAAACTTCACATTTAGAAGAAAATTCTGAAATATGCGATTTTCAGAAAACTACTGAATATCAGGTCATATCTCAAGAAATCACAGCAATTATCACATAATTTCTATGTGAATACTAAAAAGAATTGTACTTGCACATACATTACTGCTGCTGTGTTTCTCTTTGACTTCTAACACTGTTATCTCCTAAGCACCCACTGAAAATAGACAACTGGCTTTAACTATATTTACCCTCCATCTCAACATACAAAAAGATCAAACAAGGCAGGGTTCTGAGGTAAAAGAACAGAATGTATATCACTAAATACATAAATTATACACCCTCCCAAACAAAACTATATATTAAAAATAGTATATTTATTAAACAAAATAAATTCTCATATATTTCTGAAGAAAACAAAAAAGCCCCTCTTTTTAATTAATTCACATGATGATACCACCATGCTCATCTTGGAAATAAAAAAAAGTTCATTCCACAAATGTGTTTTTCTATAGAAATAACAACCTTCACCACATACGTCATTGGACTGATGTAGTGCTTCACAATATAAATGCATTTTATTTACACTTCTCCTCTGATCTCTATGAGCTGCCAACTGGAGCATGACCTGAAACAACATATTCTTGTCCAGAATGTCTTCCTTCTCTGCTTCCTGGTTGCCATGGGTTGAGCAGTTTTTTCAGCGATACCCTGTGCCCTGCCATGTCTGCTTTGGAGCCTTCCAACCATGAACTGACCTCCTGAAGCCAAATAAATCTCTTTTCCGTTAAGGTCTGAGTATTGAGTCCCAGCAATGGGAAATAACTAATATAGTTATCAAGCATAATCACAAAACACATAAAATATACTTGTTTAATAAAATTCTAAGACACACACATACACACACACACACACAAAATTCTAAGACAGTGCTCTAAGTTTAAGGTATTCAGCTAGCAGATAAAAAAACTGAGATGATTGTACTAATAATTTCCATCAGTTTTTTTGAAATAAACAGTTAATATTTAGAATTTTCACTTTGACTAACTCTGTATACTGATATCTGTGATCTAAGCAACTGCATCGAGGACAGCAATGTCTAATACAAAAACCAAGGTTAAATATCTCTCATCTTGATCTTTGAAATGTGTACCATTTCCAAAATATTATCAATTATTAATATACTCACTTCAAAATAAATTTAAGAGAAAAGTAAAAAGAAGAAGAAAAAAATTAAGGTTTATGAAAAGCAAGTGCTAATATTCTATTATCTGTCCAATCTTTCATAGCTATAACAGTTTATTTGAGCAACAGATTTGATGATAAAAACAAGCAATATAACAACCATTGTTAATTTGCTAACCATTGTTAACTTTCTTGTTTTGAAAATCTGTAACATGTCTATTGTTGTATGTTACCCTGTTTCTGTCTTGGTTTCTGGTATTTGTTTTTACTCTTCAAAATTAAATTAAATTAAAAGAAAAAAGGAAATTGTTTCAGGAAAGTTAAGGAATTATCTAAAATCAAAACACAGATAACAGTTGGGTTGGAATTCAAGCAAGCCTTCTGCACAAGCTTAGAAGAGATAATACTTATTAATTTTTTGTAACTGGTAGAAATGAGAACTTTAATGATAAAAACAAATTATACTGTTAATAGGTAAAATTCACATGATCTTGAAAGCTTTTATAACCAGGAGCATAATTTCCTAATGTATAACTGACAATATTAAACATATTTATAAGGAATATTGAGTTTTACAAATTCTTTCTCAAATGTCTGCTATATGCTTGGACTTTGTTAGGAATCTAAAATGAAAAACAAAAAATAAATAGTCTCTACAATTAAAAGATGTGACAGCAATATAAATCTTTTGTTTGTACAGCATAGTAATCATTTGAGCTTGATCACAACCTCAAATCAGAAGTCAATGAGCAAAATTTTATTATTAATTTATACTTATAAGCATAATTATACAAACTCTTGAGGCATACCATGTGTATCTGATACTAAATTAGAAGTCTTCAGTCAGATGTGGTGGAACATCCCAATAGTGTGGAGGACCACCTGAGCAGCTCTCCTTGAAAGACAAGCGACTATCTCCATTTTGATTGAGCCTGACCCTATTTCCTCGTATTGTTATGTACAGAGCTGGCTAGGACTTCTGTTTATCCTTCAATTGGCCTTAAGCAATGTATATTGGTCTAGCTGAGGTGCTGGTGATAGTCTCTGAAGGTGGCAGGTGTGTTTCCCTGGTAACCTATACCTGCTACTCTATAATGTGAGCCGGGTCGAAACAGGATGAAGAGCCAATGCTCCGTGCCACCAGCTGGGATCAAGCCTTAAGACAGAGGCTATGACTTCCTGGGACTTGAAAGACTACATCAAAGTTGAAGCACCAGACCCCTAAAATCATGAGATACTATCTCGATAGCATAAAGCAGATTACTTTTTCTGCATATCTTCTCTTTATATGGCAGAGATAAGTATAGGCCATCCACCTAGCTCAGCTCACAGTAGTCACCTACTTCCCATAATTCTCAGTCACTCCTCCTCAAGCCATTCCTCCATAGAATAAAACTGGGTGAGGCACTGAGTCAGGCTTTTTGTTCTGGAAAGTCATCTTCGTGGCTGGACTTAGGGCCCCTTGGCTCCCCAATAACTATAAATATGTTTTAGTGTCTTTACTTTCACCATGGTTTGCACTGGGAGTGGTAGATTACAATTAACTTGGTTTGGATTCCAACAACATATCTTTGGGATTACAAATATTAACTTTTTGGACAAAGATGAGTACCAGGAAGGGACTCCTACACAGCAGCACTTGGGAACCCAAGGCAGGGAAATTCCCATGAGTTTAGAGCTAGCCTGGGTGCCACAGATAATTCAAGACAAGCCTAGACTATATAGAGAGATCCTATCTCAAAAAAGAAGAATCTTCAACCATAGGAACCTTAGATTTTGTATGGTTTTTTTTTTTTAAACAATTTTGTGTTTTCTGTATATCATTTAATTTCATCTCTCTCTTGCTTTGTCATTCAATTTCTCCAATAGTTTTTGAGTTCCTACAGTATGCCATGCAGTATTCTATGCTTGAACAATACTGTTGAGTAGGAAAGGCAAAAGCCTAGTCATCAAAGGGTTTGCATTTCAGTGGAAAAACAGAATATATATATATATATATATTATATATAATCTTAAATAATATAAAATCACATAATTTTAAGTACTCTAAAGAAAACTAATGAAATTTAAGTGTACAGAAAGATATAGAATAGAATTTTTTAAAGTAGGATGATCAGGGAAGGCCTTAACCATAAAGGTAAGCATTTCAACAGAGACCTACATAAAGTGAAAGAGTAAGCCATGCAGATACCTTGGGAAAGAATAGCCTTTTAGAGCAATAGCAAAGACTCTTACTTAGATAAGAGTGAATTTGATGTGTTTAAAGAATAGTAGCAACACAAATTTGATTGAAAACAGTGAAACTCAGTTTCACTGAGTGTGTGAGGGAGGGTCAACAGATACAAAGTCAGAAAGGCCCAAGAATCCAGGGCCTTGCAGGCTATGGTAAAGTGCCGGAGTTATACTGTAAGAGAAGCTACAAATGGATTTTAAATAAAAAAAATTACTTTTTTTTTTTTTTTTTTTTTGTATTTAGGACAGGGTCTATAAGGGTCCTGTTTTCAGCCTCCCAAGTGTTGGGATTATAGGCATGCACCACCATGCCTAGTCTCAATCGCTATCTCAGTGCACCCCAGCGACAGGGGCAGCACAGTGGGCCCAGGGATCAAACTCCTGGCCCCTATGCCTCCCTAAGTAGGCACTATAATCTGCTGAGCTATTTGACTGGCCCTTTTTTTTTGGAGACTAGATTAGGCTGGCCTTGAACTCATTTTGTAGCCTTAGACTTGTGGTGATCCTCCTGACTCAGCCACCTGAGTGCTGGAATTCCAGGTGCCAGCATGCTTGGCTAACTTACTTTTTTTTTTTTTTTTTTTTTGCTAACTTACATTTTTTTTAAAGAACACATACTGCTGGTTGTAAGGAGACAACCATAAATGCAGGAAAACATGTTCAAAAGGTTGCTGTGGTATATTATACAAAAAATAGTTTCTTAGACAAGTATGTTAATGGATATAGTGAGAATCCATCAGATTTAGAAAGTATTCTAAACACAGAGCAACGGGTTTTCTGATGGATTAATATAGTAGAATGGAGGAAAACAAGCTGAAAGTTCTTGGCTTCAGAAGGTAAAGAAATTAGGCACAGCATTTGCCTAGTGTGAACAAGGGCCTAGGACTAATCCCCTGGCCCTACCCAAAGCCAAACCAAACCAAGATGAAATGAAATCACTGTAAAACAAACAAAACCAAAATAAAAACAAATCAAGGATTTTTCTATTAAATTTAGGAAGTCTATTAGAAATCCAAGTAGCCAATCAGATATCACTCATATATGAACTTTATACTCACAAATGAATAAAACTGCCTAAGTAGGAAATAAAAGTAGACAGTGGAGATAGCCTCTCGCCAACATACCAATTACTAACATTGAGAATGCAGTTGCTATCAATCCATCTTCCCTCTAATTTTCAATGTCTACAAACATTATTTTAGTGAATAAATTTATAACATTAAAATATATATTCATCTGTGTGAAAAGGAACTGATATCCTTGACAAATGAACTCCATAGTAAATTGTACTAAAAACTAGAAAATTATTGAGAGAAGAGGACAAGATTTTAAAGAATAACAATATCTAAGGGAAAAATAGACAAATGATCAGAAAAACTCTCCATTTACAAAAACAAAAAAACAGTTCTGATAAACTTTTTAGTAGCTCAGACAGACATATGCTTAATTCTTTACAGAAGGGCAAAATATGATTAGTACATATTAGTAAGAATAAATTAATTCAACATTTAAATTACTTACCTGCAAGCACAAGGGTAATATTTAGTACAATGAATATTCCACAAAATAGACCAACTCTAAAAGTAGTCCATGCTGGTGCAGGCTGTGGACAGAACAGTAGCATTTTTAGTATGGAACAAAATATAAAGTGTATTTAGTAGTATGAGCCTCAAAGTTCTCCAAGAAAAATAGTATTTTATGATCTGAATTTTTATAAAACAGAACCACAAAATCATACATTCTGCATCATCCTGTAATAAGTAATACAGAAATGGCAATTTAATTTTTTACAGAAATGAGTCATGAAACAAGCAAGATTATAATATTAGGCATCAAATGATTTCTATATACATGCTGAGGTTATCTAATAAGAGATACTTAAGTTCAGGTTTGTGCCACCACACCCGGACTCCCATTGTCCACTCAGTGTGCCTGGGGGTGGGGCCAGCACAATATGTGGTGTCAGGGATTGAACCCTGGCCCCTGCGCCTACCTAAGCATGCGCTTAGTCTGCTGAGCTATCTCACTGGCCCTTAGAATTTCATTTTTACAGTATATAAATGTCTAAAATTTTTGTCAGTATTACCCAGTTAGAGTTATACATTTGGTACTATGAATAATTAGAGATAATGTTAAAAATAAGATCATTTATTCTCCAATAGTACTTATGCTATTATCTTGGGAAATTTAAAGTGAATTCTTTAAGACATACTACTTTCAAAAAATAATTTTCTTTATTATTACTTTTACATCTATAAAGTGATCTTAAACATTACTATTTTCTAAAATAAGCAATAGGAAGTACCTTAGATTTCACATGGACAGAGATGGAAAAACACAGAAAAAGGCAATCTCATGAGCTTTGTAGTGTTTTTAAAAGTAATATTTTATGAAAGCTGACTCCTAAAAAAGGCACTGGAACTAACTTATTATTTATCAGTAAAACAAATTTGTATTGTTAAAGAATAAAAGCATTCAGAAGGAATATGGTCTTTGTCCTCTTAAATAATTATCTTTAGTTTCAAAAACTGTGCAGTTTACTTTATATATAAAAGAATGCATATGACATTTAGGTTGTTAGAAATAACTAATGAAGTGAAATTCATATCCATCACACTCACCTTTAGAAACACTAACTCCAAAATCTACTCCTATTTCAAAAAAACAAAAATAAAATCTCAATTGTTTTGGTATATGGAATCCAACTGTACGATCACGATTGGTTGAAAATACTATCTCTTTTCCAATGACCTGCTTGGTATCTATATTGAAAATGAGTCATCCATATACAAGTTAATTTACTTTTTTGACTCTTTATTTGTTCCATTGAAGTACATTCCTTTTGTGATAATGGTATCACATTGTCATGATTACTGTAGCTTTGATAGTAAGTTCTGATATTGGATAATGTTAATTTTTAAATTAAATTGTCACAAAGTTATTTTGGCTATTCCAGGTCCCTTGCATTTCATATAAATTTCAAAGTTAGTTTATAGTTTCAATGTAAAGGTCCTTTACATATTTTGTCAGAATTATTTCTAAACATTTCATAATTTGAAAATATTATAAACAATACTAATTGAAATTTTTTTGATTTTTAATTTTTCTTGCTGATACACGAGTGTACAACTAACATTTCTACACTAGAATCCTGGAAGGTGGTCAGAGGTGCTGGTATGGCTTCCAGCAGGCTCCCAGTGGGTGCTGCCAGCTCAACAAACGAAACCCTCAAAATTCTGGGCAATGAGGGAGACTGGCTGCGGGGCGTCTACCGCTTTGCCACTGACAGAAATGACTTCCAGAGGAACTTGATCCTCAATTTGGGACTTTTCGCTGCAGGAGTTTGGCTGGCCAGGAACTTGAGTGACAATAATCTAATGGCACCTCAGCCAGGGGTGTAGCCCAATAGAGGGAAATGAAATTCCTACACTATAGCCAAATCCTCCAAAATGAGAACCTGCAGTCTGAGACCAGCACAAGATACACTCTGATGGCAGCTGAAGTTGACTCATAGGGGCCCCTTCCTCTTCTCTTCCCTCCTCAAATTGCTTCTCTACTTAGCAGCTGGCCACAGCTACTGTTGCCTCTTTACATTCATGTAAAGTTCTGTACCATAGCCTATTTCTGTAGGAGGCAGTCACTGTTATGTCCTACTGAAGCACTAATGGTGCTTTATTTGAACACCATTCAAACAAATATTTGAAATAAAGACTGTACACAAAGAAAAAAAAAATTCTACACTGATATTGTATCCTGCAACTTTGTCAAATTCCCTTATTGGTTTGAACAGTCTACTGATTTACTGTATTTTCTATATGGATCATCAAGTTAATGGCAAAAAATAAAAAATAAATAAAAACGACTTATAAAACCTCATCAGTTTTATTTTTCCTTTCTAACCTGAACACCTTTTATTTCCTTTTTACCTTATCCTACTGGCTATTACCACCTTATCAAATGTTGAATAAAAGCAGAGTGAATATGCTTTTATATTCCAAGCCTTGGAGAGAAAGCACTCAGACTTTGCTATTAGTGTGACATTAATTGCAGGTGTTTTCCTACATACTATTTATTAGAATGTAAAAGTTCTTTCTTGTATTAATTTCAATTTTACTAAGATAACAGAAAATATTTTGTATGCCTTTAGACTTGTTTTATGACATAATTATATACGTAAATGATTTTCTGAAGGTGTAACTGTGGCGTAGACATTATTTAATAAATACATTTTTGGTATAACAGCAGTATATGAAGTTATATAGTATACCAGCACTTTATAATTCATTATAAACACTGGCTGAAATTATTTTTAAGATAGCACAGCCAGCAACCAACAGATTTCTTTGATTAAATAAGCAAACAAACCAGGGGAAATAAATACTAACCTGAGCAGCTCCCAAAGGAGGGACACGTAAACGCTTCATAGCCTTTTGTCTGTCACCATCTTCAAGTTCATTGGTTACTACAGCCTAGAATGACAAGTTATCAAATTTTGACATGTTATTCTAAACGTAAGTGATATGCAAATAATTCGGAATCATTATATATATGACATATAATATTATTAAGTATTATATCCTGATAATTTCTTGGTGAATGTATATCATATAGCAATAGAAAAAAATCATGAGTAAGAGTAGATGTACAAATGGAAAAAAGTGAATGGAAATGTACAAGTATTTCTATACAATGTTAGTAAAATATGTGTAAATGAATAGGGCTACTGAACCTCAGTTTCAGAGATGAGCTGGTTGATTTTCTTGCATATATAAAAAGGGGCCACTTCTACATGAGCAACTCGCCAATCTGCTCCACGAGATGTTTCCAGGATCTTGTCATGCTTTTTAAGGATTTTTCGAAACCCTGTAAAATTCAGATTCTATGGAAAGAAATGAGAAATTCAACTATAATTTTTACTATTACTAAAGAAAATGAGAAATAATGACCAATAAATACTGACAGCAAACTGGACAAAGACTGCTACGTAAGGAAATAGCTATGCTTTCATAAAAGCATTTACTATTAAGAGGACAAGACCTTTTTGTATTATTTCACTTATTCTTTTAAAGGCAGTATAGTATTGATAATGCAGAGAGTCTGAACTACAAATTCTATTCTTTCTCTCCCAAAAAATGTAAAGTCCCAAGGAAAAACATTTGTATCTTAATTTTTTTATGACTATCTTCAAAGTAGATTTTGTATTATTTTGCTCCTTTGGCCAAAAGAATATTTCCAGAAAACATTTGATTTCCCCTCCACCAGGTAAGCTTGTAAACACCTGCAATGAAAATCATCTAGTTCTCTTAACTTTCATTTTTCTTTCATCTGTTTGGGGCAGGAATATGAGTAACAGTCAGTAGAAAGAAGTAATTGTGCAGACAGGATTCAATTAATAATATGTGGGAGCTCCCTCTTTACTCACTTCTTCAATATTAAAATACTGTATTTTTCCACATTCTCGAATTCTGTTGTTTGCCTGTTAGCTTGAAAAGGCAGAAAATTGTCACTTTGTAAGGCCTGATCTGTAAGTCAGAGATATAAATTTGCTCACCATACAGCTCCATTAGTAAAACAATAAACATTCACTCTGAAATAAGATTTGCTTCCTTGTTTACAAATTTTTCTCATATTTTAATGTACAATCTTAAGAGAATAAACAAAGCTTTCTCTCCAAGACTTGAAATATAAAAGCATATCCACTCTGCTTTTATTTAACATTTGATAAGGTGATAATAGTCAGTAGGATAAGGTAAAAAAGGAAATAAAAGGTTAGAAAAGAAAAATAAACCTGGTGAGATTTTGTGAGTTGTTTTTATTTATTTTTGCCATTAACTTGATGATCTATGTAGAAAGTACAGTAAATCAATAGACTAATTATTTGAACCAATAAGGTTCGTACATTTGTATATGAGCAAGAAACATAGCTTTTCTGCTAAGAACGGAACTTTTATAATTAACAATTACTTCGGTTTTTCAGGGAGCTTTTTTTTTGCGTGGGGGGTGGTTTATAATGGCCCAAAACAAAGTTGATGAAAGTTAACAGAATAATGGTGCTGACCTATAACATAAAAGCATATTAGTAAACCATAAAATACTGTTTTTATATCAATGCATTTTCTGTTCCAAAATTAAGATATAAAACCTAAAAATGAAAATTCAATTATAAAGTTATGGATAACCCTGGCACAACAGTGCACACCTAAAGTATCAGCGCTATGCAAGGCTCCAGAGGAAGATTGCAAATTTAAGCTTGCCCGGGAAATTTAGCGAGACCCTGCTCTCAAGATAAAAAGTAAGCCTCTAGTCAACCTCATCAAAAAGAGGCAAAAGAAAATTCAAGTACAAGCGATAAGGAAGGAAAAGGGTGAAATCACCACAGACCCAGTGGAAATTTAGAAGATTATCAATAGTTACTTCAAGAATCTTTACACTCACAGAATAGAAGACACAGAAGAAATGGACAGATTACTCGAAAGGTACAAATTACCAAAACTGAATCAAGAAGATCAAACAACTCTCAATAAGCCAATAACAGCCAACAAAATACGAAATGTAATAAAAAGCCTACTGACAAAGAAAAGTCCAGGTCCTGATGGATTCACAGCTGAATTCTATAAGAAACTTATAGAAGATATAATCCCCACACTCCACAAACTCTTCAATGAAGTTGAAAAGGAAATAGTCCTCCCAAAATCATTTCTGGAGGCAAGTATAATACTCATTCCAAAACCAGGGAAAGACACAACCAAAAAGGAGAACTACAGGCCAATCTCCCACAAGAACATAGAAGCAAAAATGCTCAACCAAACCCTGGCAAATAGAATACAGCAAATCATCAAGAAGATCATACACCATGACCAGGTAGGATTCATCCCAGAGATGCAAGGATGGTTCAATATTAGAAAATCTATAAATGTAATACACTATATTAATAGACTAAAATCTAAAAACCACATGACCATCTCAATTGATGCAGAGAAAGCTTTTGACAAAGCCCAACACTCATTCATGTTCAAGGTCCTACAGAAAATTTGAATAGATGGACTCTATCTTAACTTGATAAAAGCCATCTATGACAGCCCAAAAGCTCATATAATCTTAAATGGGGAAAAACTGAAATCTTTTACTCCTAAATCAGGTACAAGACAAGGATGTCCTCTATCACCCCTCCTATTCAATATGGAATCCTTAGCAACAGCCACTAGAAAAGAGGGAAAAATAAAAGGAATAAGAATAGGTAAAGAAGAAGTTAAATTATCACTATTTGCAGATGACATGATACTTTACTTGGAAGACCCCAAAAATTCCACCAAGAAACTACTAGAACTGATACTGAAATTCAGTAGCATAGCAGGATACAAAATCAATACTCAAAAGTCAATAGAATTCCTCTACACAGATAACAAGCACACTGAAAGGGAAATAACAGAAACAATACCTTTTACAATAGCACTGTGGAAAATGAAATACCTTGGGATTCACTTAACCAAGGAAGTTAAAGATCTTTTCACGGAAAATTAGAACACCCAGGATTTCAGAAAATGGAAAGATATTCCATGCTCCTGGATGGGAAGAACCAACATCATGAAGATGGCCATACTCCCAAAATTGATGTACAGATTTAATGCAATCCCTATCAAACTGCCATCAACATACCTCCCAGACATAGAGAAATCATTCCTAAAATTTATTTGGAACCATAAACGACCTAGAATAGCAAAGGCAATCTTGGCCAATAAAGACAAGGCAGGAGGAATCACAATTCCTGACTTGGAAATTATACTACAAAGCCACTGTGATAAAATCAACATGGTATTGGCAACAAAATAGACCTGAGGATCAGTGGAATAGATTAGAAGATGCAGAGGCATCTACAATCACACTCAGCCATCTGATCTTCGACAAAGGGGCTAAACAAGCTCACTGGAAGAAAGATAGCCTCTTTAACAAATGGTACTGGAAAACATGGCTTTCTATATGCTGAAAACTAAAACTTGACCCAGCTCTATCAGCATGCACTAAGTTAAAGGCAAAATGGATTAAAGATCTAAACATTAAAACAGAAACACTCAATCTCCTGGAAGAGAAAGTAGGAGGAACTCTTGAAGACACAAGGGTAGGTAAAGAGTTCATGAACAAACATATATTTGCACGGGAACCACTTGAAAGAATCAACAGGGCTGGCAAGATAGCTCAGCGGTCTAAAGCGCCTCTCAGGGACCGAGGTTCGATCCCCGGTGCCACATGCCATGCCAGCCCCTCCCCCCAGGGTGGGCTGAACTGACCCCCCCCCGCAAAAAAAGAATCCGTGATGTGTAGCAAGACACTGTAATAAATAAATAAATTAAAAAAAAATAAAAGAAAGAATCAACAACTGGGATCAACTCTTCTTAAGGAGCTTCTGCATGTCAAAAGAAATTGTCAACAGAGTGAAAAGACAACCCACAAATTTTGAAAAAATCCTAACTAATAAGCAATCAGATAGAGGTCTGCTGTCTAGAATATATAAAGAACTAAGATATAACAGGGCCCTCAAATTTAAAGACCCAATCCAGAAATGGGCATCTGAGATGAATACACTTCTCAGAGGACAAAATTAAAGAAGAAAATAAATATATGAAAAAATGCTCCACATCGTTAGTCATCCGTGAAATGCAAATAAAAACATGGAGATACCATCTCATTCCAGAAAGAATGGCTATCATAAGGAAATCAACCAACAACAAATGTCGGAGAGGTTGTGGGGAAAAGGGAAGACTTCTCCACTGCTAGTGGGAATGTAGACTCGTACAACCATTGTGGGTCAGTATGGAGACTCCTTAAAAGAGTAGGACTGGAAATCCCATTCAAGTGGGCTATCGTATTGGGAATTTTCCCAGAGGAAGTGAAAACATTGTATCATAGTGATATTTGTGTACCTATGTTTATAGCAGCACAATGTGTGATAGCAAAATCTTGGAAACAACCAAGATGTCCATCACATGAGGAATGGTTGAAAAAGATGTGGTATTTCTATATAATGGAGTATTACTCAGCTGTTAAGAATAAGCTTGAAGCATTTATACTGAAGTGGATGCCTCTTGAACATATACTCATAAGTGAAAAAAACCAGACACACATGTGCAAATATCGTATAGTCTCCCTAATATAAGAAGCGAAAAGCAGAAATACAAATGAAAACGTACAACAACAACTAAAAACAATTGAATCAGATAAGGCAAAGTGAATGGCATATGCTGCAGGATACTAATCAGCTTTTCTTCTGGATGGTTAACAACCTAAGTTCACAGATCAAAATTGGAGAAATAGAAGAGCCACAAGGCCAGCCAACATTTTGGCCCTAGCCTTTCAAGGTCAATGAAGACTCAGGACATAGGAGAACCTGTACTGCGATATTATGAAACTCAGTTGATGTCCAAATTTTCTAAACAAGGAGATTATGGAGCTACAGAGGAAAGAGATTGAAGTTCTATAGTGTGCCTGGGGAAAGTCACATGGAGAGAAAACTTTCTCTCAGGCTCTCATAGAGAGCAAACTGGTCAAGCATTGGCCGTGACTCATCCACATGCATGACACAGAAAAAGGATCTATAGAATAAGGTACAGGACTACAGGATAAACCCTGAGGGGACTTCACTGACCTCATAAGAAACATAAAGTACATGTGTTGGTATATAGGTCTTGCTCTATCTAGGTCTTAACCATCCAGCAGAAGAGAATAAAAATGAAGTACACATCGTGGGGCCATAATAATAAGTTGAGCTGTAAATGGCTATGGTCAACAACTTCTTAGGATAACTATTGTTGTGGAATGCTGGACTGTGTTGGATTGTGGTGTCGAGTTCAGGCACCTAAAATAGTTGAACGATAATGGAGTGCCCTTCTTTGACAGGTGTAGACAAAGGAAGGGGTATACAAAGGAAGAATCATGATGTGTGTGTATGGACAGTACAGTTGGGATAGATAACGCCGTGCTTCTACATAATTCTATGAGAGGCAAGATTTGCACTAATGGATATTATGTCGCCTTCTAGTACTATGGACAACCACTAGGAAAATAACAAGGTAGAAAGTATTAATTATTGAATCTTTGATGTAATTCAGGTATAAAAAATAAGATACGCAAACAGCTACACTCTCTTAATTTACTGATAAGAAACATATGGTATAATAATGTCTGTAAGTATAATATCATGTATGCACCTTCTATGATACCAAAACATTATGAAAAATTTGCAAAGTATTGATTTATCAAATCCATCTTGTCAAGGTATCTTAAAACTGTCTCATTGATATTTGTACTTCAATAAAACAAACAAACAAAAAAAGATAAAAAGTAAAAGTAGCTCAGTACAAAAGCCCTGAGTTCAATGCTCATCACCAAAGGAAGGAGAAAAAAGCTATGAATAAAATTTCGAAGAAAAGGGATTTATCATTATGTATCTTCTATTATTCCTTTTCCTGTACATTGTTTTCTATATGGGTTATTTGATAAAATATTAAATCACTAAAGAAAGTACAATTTTGAAAGGGTAATAAACACATGCATCAACAAATTCGATGGACAGAGATTTGAGACTTTATTTTTTATTTTAAAATTCTAACAGCGCTGGGTAATACTTTTTATTGAATGATGTTTATTGCATCATCTGATAGTGTCCTAACCAAAGAGAAGTAAAAATCACAAGGATAAAATAGAAAGCCTACAGTAACCAGATTGCTCTAAAGAGCAAGAATCCTTTTTACATATTCATTATTCAACAAATTATGTTTGTCCTCCTTTCCTCTCTCCCTCCATTCCTCCCTCTCATCTCTTCCTTCCTTTATATTACTGGGGATAGAATACAGGGGTGTATTCCTCAGAACTTTTATTTTGAGACTGGGTGTCACTTTGTTCCCCAAGCTAGGCTCAAAGTTGTCAAGCTAGGCTCAAAGTTGTGATCCTTCTGCCCTCAGCTTAACAGACTGCTGAGATTACAGCCATGCATTACTACATCTGGCTAAATATGTTTTTAATTAAATTCTTAATAAAATTTAATTATGTAAACAGATAAAAATAATTATAAATGAACAAATGTTTCATATTTCCATAATTCAGTATACATGGTACTTCAATTTTTCACATCAGGTTTTTAAAATATTGAGTGATATAATAGGCTAGCTATTCAGTTTCAACATTTACCTAGTGTAACCTAATTTCTCTCTTTAGAATTTTTAAAAATACCACTATATTGCAGTATGGGGGCAATTAAATTGAAAGGATTCTTTTAGTTGCAAGCTGAAAAGTCAATATCTTTTATTTTATTGGTATTAGCTGCAGAAATGTTAATTGTCCAACTGCTATTCTTTTATTTTATTAATGTCCATAGCAGGAACATTAACTGTCAGTTGCTTTTGTAGAAATTTTGCTAGTGGTTAAGAGGACTATAAAACTTTTATATATCTAACAATAGAGTAGCATACATTATTATTATTATTATTATTATTATTATATTATTATTATTCTTTGTTGTACTTACCACTCTCAGAGCTGCCTTTAAAAACAGGAAGCAAACTGTTAATCCTAAAAAGGAACTCCTTTAAATATTATACAAATATAGGGAACTAACCTTCCAAAATAAAGTTTTGTTAATATGTTTTACTACTTCTAATATACAGTTTTTAGTTAATAAGAACATTACTTTCCTTTTTGGATTGACTAATTAGTATAGCTCAAGGTAATTCTATGTATTGGAATTTCTCATTTACTCCAAAGTGCCATTTTCTAGGGTAAGAATCTAAGTACCTGATAGTTCTGCAGCAGGATTAGACTGAGGTAGAACTCGCTGAAGGCCAGTTTAAGGTCTTTAATATTTCTATGTTGGACACGTTCCTCATGGGACAGGTGGAAAACTGGCTTTCTGCGTTGTCGCAGCGTAGTGACACCAGTGCTTTCTTTCTGCGCATCCAGTGATGACTGAAGCTCATTTTGAAGTGTAGCAAACCTGCGCTGAGCCTCTGCGAGCTTCTCTGTAAGAAATAAAACACACCTGTTAAATTAGTAGTTAAAGCTGAAAAAACTCTCATTGACTTTTTGAGTTTTAACTACTTAATTTGCTTCTCCAGATTTTCCAGAAACAAAATAAACATGTAGTATTTAGAGTTAGATAGGAAAAATATTCTAGTTAACGTCTCCCTTTCCTTTTAGTTCACACTTAGGGCCGGACAAATAGTTCAGGCAAAGGGGCCAGAGGTTCGATCCCCAGGCCTGCTGTGCTGGCCCTGCCCTGGGGCATGCTGAAACGGCAATTGAGACTGGATGTGGTGGTGCTTGCCTGTAATCCCAGCTCTTGGGAGTTTATAAACAAGCGGATCACTATGAGTCCAATCTAGTAGTGAGACCCTGAATACCCTGTAGACCCTTCCCTAAAATAAAAAAAAAAAAAAGCAACTTTTATCTTATACTTCCCTACCAAAACAAATTTCTTTTTGATAGATCAAGAAATAAAATGAAAAGAGTTACTAAGAATGTTATAGTTTGTGTCTAGTTGTTCCCCGAAAGCCGCATGCAGTCATTGGGGCAGCTTCTAGAATTTATGATTAATTCATGATCAAATACTGGGATTATGGGTATGAGTGCTACACTTGCCCTGGGGTGGGTAATCTGCATACAAATGCAAGGAGAGGAAAAAAACTGGCTACCTGCCACAGCTGCTGCCCCTCCCTTTGCTCTTTGCTGTTTTCCCACCAACTTGAACAGTTGTTCTCTTCCATGTGCCACTGTACTTGCAGCCAGCTGAGTATGGACTGGTACCTCCACTAACTGTGAGCCAAATAAACCTTTCCTTAATTCTAGATGTTTGGTATTTTGTCCCAGCAATGAGAGAAGAATAACTAAGACAAAGTATAAAAATATAAAATAGTACAGATACTCTGAAATTTGGAAGACAGTTTGGCAATTCTCAAGAGGTTAAATATTACCATGATTTAGCAAATTCACTTCTAGGTATATATTGAAGAGAACTAAGATCACACTCATACAAAATATTGCACATATGTAAAGCATGTATTCACAATATTCAAAAAGCGGAAATAACCAAAATGTCTACCAACAGATATATGGACAAACAAAATATAATGTGCACATGTACACACAAAACAGGATCCTTGCAAAAGGAGGCATATTTATTAATACTACGATATGAATGAACCTTAACAGTGTAGAAATATTGCCTATTGTATGTCAGACATAATATATTGTCCATTATGTTTCCATTTATATGAAATAACCATAATATGGAAATCCACGGAAATACAAAGCAAATTAGAGGTTTCCAGTGGCTATGAGAAATGGAATGGGGAGGGACTGTTAACAAGTATAAGGTCTTTGGGGGGAAATGATGAAATTATTTTGGAATCAGAAAGTGAGGATATTTGTAAAAACTTATAAATATATTTCAAACTACTAAATTATATACTTTAAAAGAGTGAACTTCATGGTATGTAAAAATCGCATTTTTAAACAAGAAATGTTCATGTTTCTGGTTATAAAGTTTAGTTCAGAAACAGAATTAGAATTCAGCATTTAGGTTTTTAATCTGTTGTATTTTCCACTAACTTTCATTATTTGTCCAAGATAGATGTTCTAGGAGATTAAAACTTGCAAATTATGTGTTATCTCATACTTACTGGAATTATATATGTGTCAGACAAACCTGTATACAGTTGTCCCTTAGTATTCAAATGGGAGAGGTTCCAGGACCCAAAACCTACATGTAGGTTTAAGTCACTTACATGTGCATATAATCTATACACATCCTTCCATATACCTTTAGATTACATAGAGTATCTAATACAATGTAAAAATAGTTGTTAACTGTATTGTTTAAGAAATGGCAAGAGAAGTCTGCACTTGTTCAGTATAGATACATTTTTTCTGTGTGTGTGTGTGTGTGTGTGTGTGTTGCTGAGGACTGAACCCAGAGCCTCACGCATACTAGGCAAGTACCCTATCACTGAGTTATACTCTCAGTCCTCTCAAATATTTTTGATCTGCAACTGACTGAATTCACAGATGCAAACATAGAAGGTAAACTATTTTAAAATAACTATTCTTTTGAGTCTGTAACAGTAAATCAGAGCTAGGCAAATCTGGGTTCATATCCTGCTTCATTAACTAGTATGACTTAGTTGTTTTTCTTTATTCTTAATAGTTGAAATGGAGATAAGACCAACTCTTCCATCATATTAAAAAGATTAAATGAAATACAAAATAATGTTAAGGAGGGCTTAAAAGGCTGACCATTAGGTTTACTGTGTGGATGATGGTCCCAGATTGCTGGAGGTGTTTTTATATAATATACTGGGCTAGCGACTCCAGTAGAGAAATATAAAGACTAAGATGAATTTTCATCTAATATAAAATCTTGGTTTCTTAAAATGCTATGGAACATAGTCCTTAGTAAATAATGAAAATAATTATATTATTTATGACATTTGTTTTTTCACAAAGTTCCCCCCTTCCTTGCTCTGTGTATTTTTATAATTATCCTCTTCCCTTAACCTTAAGTATTTTTTGTCTCTCCAACATTGCTTCAAGATTTACTGTTTTTTTTAGTCATTCCTACAGAATGTTTCTGAGATTCATCTCTCTCAATCATTTATAAATTTTCATTTTCCTATTTTTGATTATTTTTTCCTTGTACCCTGTGATTTCTAATCAGGTTTCCATTCCTCCCTCTAAAACATTTCATCCACATGCATTTATTACTCCCCATTCATTTCCAACACCAACAACCACCACCACTCCAACAGGCCCAGAAAATTCCTTCACTGACACATATAAAAATATATTAGTGAGGAAAGACCCTGCATCCTTGAAAAGCTCTGATTGTTCTCCTTTGCAAGCCAAGAATGGTCCTGGAAGATGTATCCACTGAAACAGGTTCCATGACTTCAGTGCAGATAAAAAGGCTCCTGGATCAGAAAAGCCAGATGATAGACTGAAACATCAAAATAAGATGGGTTTTTCTTTCTTTCTGTTTTTGGATATTTTAGGGAAGGGTCTAAAGATGTTCAGGGTCTCACTACTAGATCATACTTAAAGTTATTCTCTTTTTTTTTTTTTTTTTTTTTTTTTTTTTAATTCTCTTTTTTACAGCCTCCAAAGAGCTGGGATTACAGGCAGTCTTAATTGCAGTCTCAGCGTGCCCTGGGGTCAGGGCTGGTATGGCAGGCCAGAATCAAACACCTGCCCCTGTGCCCGCTTGCAGGCACTTAAATATACTGAGCTATTTGGCTGGCCCCAAGATGGGTTTTTCGTTATAAAAAGCAACAGGATAAATCAATAATCACAATGTTTTAGCCCACAAAGATTTTTATGTATGGTAAGCTGATCACAGTTACTCTTAAGAATGAAATAAATGGATAACCTATGAAATACTGTTTGATTTCTGTAGCTGAAAAAAATCTACTGGTCTCATGGCCAAACCCTTGATTTTAGCAACCACAATAGAGAGTTACAGCTTACACTCATACACACACCCAGTGGCCACTGATTGAAGGGGATACCCAAGCTCTCTTTCAAATGAGAGCCTGATTTGTTTTTTTACAAAACTATATTGTAAATCATCCTAAGAACCTAGTGGCCATTTACTAGGGACACAGCATTTGGGGAAACTTCTAAACTTACTAGTCAGTGGCTTTTCTATTAGTTTTATATTGCTCCATAACAAAATATCACAAATAGTAGCTTAAAGTCTCATTATTATCTCATAGTTTATAGACAAGAAGTTCAAGTATGACAGCTAGATTTTCTGTCAGGCAGGCTTTCACAAAGCTAACATAAAGATGTCCAACAGGGAGGGCCAGCCAGACAGCTCAGCAGATTAAAACACCTGCTCAGGCAGATATGACTGGGTTTGATCCCTGGCATGTCTGCTGGCCCCACCTCCCTGGATTATGCTGAGATGCAATTGAGACTAGGCATGGTGGCCAGTGCCTGTAATGCCAGTGCTGGGGAGGCTGAAAACAGGAAAGATTACAAGTCTGATTTGTTCAGACAGTACTAAATACATAAAAGAAAACAAACAAACAAACAAAAAAAAAAAAAAAAAAAAAAAAAAAAAAAAAAAAAAAAAAAAAAAAAAAAAAAAAAAAAAAAAAAAAAACAATGTCCAACAGGGGTTCTTTTTCATCTAGAGCTTGGGTTCCTGTTTCAAGTTCATGTGACTATGGCAGAATTCTTTGTAGCTATGAGACCAATGACCTCTTTTCCTTACTGAACATCATTTGTCATCTGCTTTCAGCTCCTATAGATCACTCCTACACTCTCCATCTTCAGAGTCAGCTGTGGAGAAATTCCTAAGTTGCAAATTCCTTTCTGTTTGATTTGCTTTCCCTATGAACAGCTCAGTCGCTTTAAAAGGGCTTACCTGGGGCCAGCCAAATAGTTAAGTGGATTAAAGCACCTTCAAGAGGGACAGGGGTCAGGGGTTCAGCCTGCTGTGCCAGGCCCGCCCTACCCCCAGGGGAAGCTGAGACTGCAATTGAGACTGGGCATGATGGTGCGGGCCTGTAATCCCAGCTCTTGGGAGGCTGTAAACAGGCAGACAGATCACTAAGAGTGATCTAGTAGTGAGACCCTGAATACCTTATAGACCCTTCTCTAAAATAAAGAAAAAAAAAAGCTTACCTGATTAGAGTGGGTTCACTTGGGTGAATTTCCTTTCTTAAAGATAACTAATTGAGGACTATAATCACACCCTGCCAAATACCTCATAGCAGGATTTAGGTTAGTTTTTGAAAGAATAACTGCAAGAAAATACACTGACTTAAGGGGAAGAGATCTTAGAGGCCATGGTACAGTTTGTATCTAGATGTACCCCAAAGCCTCATGAAGTCATGGGGCAAGCTTCTAGAGTTTGTGAATAATTCATGATCCAATGCTGGGAGTATGACTGTGAATGCTGCTGGGATTATGGGTGTGAGTGCTACACCCACCCTGGGGCAGATAGTCTGAATGCAATATAAGGGAGAGAGGCTTGCTGTCCTGCTGCTCCTCCCTGTTTGCCTTTTGCTGTTTTTTTTTTTTTTTTTTTGCCAACATGAACTGCTGCCCTCTGCCATGTGCGACTCTGCTTTGGAGCCAGCTGAATATGAACTAAAACCTCCACAAACTGTGAGCTAAACAAACCTTTCCTTCCTTAATTTTAGATGTCAGGTATTTTGTTCCAGCAACTAGAGAAAAGTAACTGAGGCACCACATTAGCTCTGAGATGAAACATATTTCTGAAGACTCCAAACACCATGGTGGTCCTTCAGCCAAACTGTACATACATGGTGTTCAGGTGATAGCTACAATATTAACTCAGGTTCAACTCACAGTGGAGCCAGTAGTCCTTCGGACTCATTCTATGAAACTTTCTCACTTCCAGAATATAAAACTGAAATAGATATGCTAGGCCACAAGTAAAATATCTATGTTGATCCTGGCCTAGACATAAGAAATACTACAATAGGAAATGTTAAATGGAAGTTCCTTTAACTTTCCATTATTCAGATAAAATTACAATGGTTAGTGCCATCACCAGAAACTTGAAAAATGAATAGATGGTTAATACCTTAACATCACATTACCATTTAATGCAGACCCAGCACTGACCTTCCCTGATATGTTACCAACTGGGACTGGCCTGACACCTTCTAGGCTGAATGTACTAGATATCTTCTGTTATGCAGAGGACAAGATTCTGTTGTATGGAATGAATACATTTTTCATATGGATGTGCTTTTCCTGTCTGTAATACTTTTGCTAGCACTACCATGTCCTGAAATACTTTATTCATTATCATGGTATTTCATATAGCCTTGTTTCTTATTAAGGAACTTTTACATAGCAAAGGCAAAGAATCAATGGGATCATTCCCATGACATTAAAGAATCTTATCACCTATTCAGAAATAGATGGCATAACAGAAAGGTTTAGAAAAGATGAGCTGGGAGACAAAAGTCTAAAAAATACAGATTCTATCTTATAGCATATAATAATGAAACCATTACATAGTGTTGTCTCTATGATAACAAAAATATAAAGGCCTAAGAATCAAAGGTGGGGTGTTTTTCTTTCTAAATCTAGTAACTACTCATACAGTGTTGGTTTTCCAACCCAAAAATGTCAGCTTTGCCTGTTAATAAATTAAGAGGAATATAACTGTTCCCCTGAATTGGAAGACTATACTGCTACCTGGTCATTTGTGGCCCCTTAGACCACAGAACCAAAAAGCAAAGAAAGATTTTAATGGTTAAAGTAACTACACAAATACAAAGGTAAATAACCAAAAGTGTTGCCACCATATTTTTGGATACAGACTTGTAATAAATTACAAAAGATTCAATACTTTATTATAAGTTTTGTGTTACATGGCTTTGCTCAACACAAAGTATTGTAGGTGTTTTTGCTGAGGACATTTAAGAAACGCTAGGCAAAACTATGGTATTTAGGAGTCAGTCAGGTATATTAAATAAATCCATTTTAAATTTATGATGTTTTTAGTTTACAATGGGTTCCTAAAAAATAACTTTGTTACAGGCTGAGAATCTCAACCACAGGAAGTAGGCTCAATTCACATTTGTTGAATAAATGAGTAATAAGTTCTCTCAGGTAATCTACATTCCCATATAAAAATGGAGGAGAAACCAGAATTTCAGGTATATTTTTCTACTTTGTTTAAATTAATGATTCCCTTCCTTAATGAGATAACTATCTGGAGAAGTATATAGAACTTTCTGACTAGAGGTAGGGAAGTAGCATATTTAGTTTGAAAGGATCATATTTAATAATACAGTTATGTCATATACTTGTAAGGTCTTAACAGGACAAGAGACATTGCTTTTGACCAAGTGTCCAAATCTATATTGGAATGAGACCTCAATTTTCTAGAGTTGGATTACCAAAAAGTTCATATATATCTGCAATTACTCATATCTGGGAAAAAAACTATATATGGATAAAGAAATGTACTTTGATCTATGAATCAAGATCAATATACTTATAAAAACAAAACATTCTCATGAAAATAGCCTATTTTTAAAATAAACTTCAGTTTCTAATGATAGTAAAACATGTGACCATGAATAAAAAATATTATTTTATTTTATTTATGATTATTATTATTATTTTTTTTTTTTTGGTGGAACCGGGGATTGAACTCAGGCCCTTGTGCTTATTCCACTGAGCCATCTCCCCGGCCCCCACAGATTATTTTAAAAACATACTTCAACATCACAAAGTTCTTACAATATATCTGACAAAAATTTTCAATGATTCAAGAACTTTCAACGTACCCATATGTTTCTCAAAGAGCTAAATAAACTCTTATTAAGATAATTTTTCCACATCTATTGCTTACTTTTAGAAAAAAGGTATTTCAGAAGTACTAACTATTTGTAGAACAGCAAAGCTATTAATTATACTGTTATGTAATTGAAGAATTCTTTAGAAGACAGTGTCTGAAAATATTTTTACTGTTTGTTTATCTGTCTTTCTATTGTTACCATCTTGCAGATTCAATTTATGGACCTCACTGTTCTTTGAAATATAAAGTTTAAGTTTATAAGACTTTTGAATCATCACAGATGATTCAAGATAGGTAATCTCATTACATTATATGCAAATTTTATACTGCTTTATCTGAAAATTCCTACCACTAAAAACTGTATTTTTCAAATACTAAAGAGGCCTAGGGGACCTCTAGGTCACATATTAATAATGCTTCTACTACAAAGGATCTCCTGTTTTTCAAAATTCCTCTATTCTCCCATGGTCTTCAAATACTAAAAGATTTCATCTATAAAGTTAAATAAATGCCTATTTTATTTACCAAATGCATATAACAAAAGACAAGCAATAAAATAACTTACTATATAAACACTGAAAATAGCTTCTTCATCTTTTTTTTTTGGGGGGGGGACAGGGATTGAACTCAGGCCTTGAGCCTACCAGGGAAGTGCTTATTCCACTGAGCCATCTCCCTGGCCCCAAAAATAGCTTCTGACTCCTAACAATTAGAATCCTAGAGGGCTGAAAATCAATTCGCTCATTTTACAAGAAAGTACATGGAGGTCTAGAAAGATTAAATAGTAAACTTTTTATAAAAAAGGCTTTTAATGTAACTATCAGATAATACAATTGGCATTTTCATTCTGCTTTGTTTGGCTATTTTTGGTATGATGAGATAGAGCTAATAAAACAATGTGTTTTGGGCATTTAAAGGTTTCAGTCAAGAATGTATGTAATTTAGCCAGGTGTGGTGTTTTATGCCTGTAATCCCAGTACTGAGGAAGCTAAGGCAGGAGGGTTGCCAAGAGTTTGAGGCCAGCCTGGGCTACAAAGTGTGCTTAAAGCCAGTCTGTGCAGTGACAGCTTATCTTAAAAAGACCAAATGAATGAATGAATGAATGAACGAATGAACGAATGAATGAATGAATTTAAAAACTATTATTACTTGACTTATTTTGTAAGATGTAAATATGTGGAAGTTTAATCTTAATTCACTCCTGTATTATTTAGTTTTTCATGTGTCCCAGAGCCTGAGGATTGTGGTCTACAAGACAATATGCTGTGGAGAAGGTAGCCAAATAAGGAGAGAAATGATACTATTTAGAACAAGTGCCAAATTCTGTTTCTGTCAATCATGTTACCTATCACTTCTTGACCTGCAAAAAGTTAGTCTGCAGTCTATCAATTTGTACCTACTCTGGTTGACTTCAAGACATGCCCTAGTGGCCCTGCCAACAGACAAGCAGAAGGCATTAAATCAGCACTCAAGTTTTTAATAGGTAGCCTACAATTATTTTTCAGAAGTAACCAAGTTTAATGTACCATTTTTCAAACTGAGTATTATAACCTGATATGGGGGTCATGAAACCAATATATCATAATCAGCATTTTAAAAACTCAAACATAAATTAAGAAGTATAAAAATGGAATATAAATAGTAATAAGTATTATCTTATAAAAACAAATCATTTAAACATGTTATATGTTCATACACATTTATATAAACACACATAAGATCTGCATACCTGGATATATATGATGTATGATATTATAGATGTATTTTTATTTTTTTTAGTGTATTTTAGTACAAAGTCTACAGGGTCTCACTACATAGATCAGACTTAGTGATTCTCCTGTTTTCAATCTCCCAAGTGCTGGGGTTACAGGTACCCCCGCGCCCCCAAGTCTCAACCACTGTCTTGGTGTGATCGAACCCTAGCTGCTGTACTTTGCCTACATAGGCACTTTAGTCTACTGAGCTATCTTGCTGGCCCTTACAGATACATTTTTCATTGTAACTCAAAATGTAAAAATCTACTGTAACTCAAAATATAACAATTATATGCTGCCGAGAGTAGTTTTTTCATAAACCAAGAAGCATTATTCACTCTTTATGATGTATCACCCTTCTAAAATTGGGATCATGCCACTTCGCAAAAACCATCACAATGAAAAGAAATGCTACTATACTTGATCTTAACACTTTTTTTTAATCTTATACATTTTTCATTTATAGCTTAAGATCAGAGCTTTAATCCAAATATGCTAATACAAGTAGCTTCTTCCATTATTTTCCTCCTCCAAAGGTTGCTTTCTTTCTGTGTACATCACTAGTTTTCCATTAACATTCCACAGCTTAATTGTGGAAATTATCTTTTTCTCTGGAGTATTGCAATTTCTTCTGCACAATTTTCCCTTGTAGAAAATCTATAAATTTGCATGGCTTCAAGTAATATTTTTATTTTGTCTCTGGCTTGTAGGTGTTTCTAAACTAGTATAAAAGGCATATATTTATGTACTTTAAACTAGTGGTCCCTTTTCTTAGAGAAGGAGGGGGAGAATATAGTTTAAAAATGTGCTTATTTATAGTTTGAAGGGAATGATCTACTAAGGAAGACTAAACCAATAAAAAGAGAATTTAAGTATATTTATTCAATTATTCTCTCTGCAATATTCAGACTTGGACTGAAGCTAAGTCTCCAAGAGTTGGGATTCACTCCATAATTATAGACATTTGCCCCAAAATGGAAAAGGATATCATTTCTATAAAGATAGAAAAATCCAGATGTGGTAGTCCATGTTTGTAACCCCAGCTACTCAGGAGGTTGAAGCAGACGATCAGGTTAGCCTAGGCAACTTATTAGCACCCTGTCTCAAAAATAAAAAGACTGGAGAATATCTATAAATTTTGGGGAACTGATGGCCTTTATTTTCATTTATAAAGTAGAGAGTAGTGAGCATGATGAAGATAGTATGTTAACAATTGAGAAAAGGGGGGTTGGGAAGGGTAGCTCAACGGTAAAACATCTGTCTTACATGCATGAAGCCCAAGACTGCCAAAAAAGAAAAAAAACAAAAACAAATCATGAGAATGGCAAAAGGCTTATAAATGTACTCTTGATCATGGAAAAAGCATTGCTTAGGAACTATACGAAGTTTTAAAGCTGAGGGTGCAACAACAGATTTATAGTGGTTCTAATTACTTTGCTATTGTCCTACAGTCCTGGGAGCATGCATGAAGATGGTAAAGGCTGAAATGGTTGAATTTTGTTAGTCAGATGCAATATAAAGCAATATAAAGGGATGAAAAGTACAGAGGGTGCAATGTTTAAAATGACTGATAAGGACTTCTGGCAGAAATAAAACGTAGGAGTTGAGGAACTTGAGCTCTATAAAATGGAAAAACATGCTAAAGAGTAGGGCAATAAAAAAATTTAACAGCTGGGATATATGGTCACAGATTCTTATATTAGGATTTAATATTTTTAGAGGAAAGTAAGTTTGGGTGATGAGTATAGCCATGGGAATATCTGACCAAACTAGAGTGGAATTATAAATAGGTTCTCCCTTGCTGGATATGGTGGCTCACACTGTAATCCAGCATGCAAGAGGCTGAGCAAGGAGAATTGTCTCAATTTTGAGGCCAGCCTGGGCTAAATAGTGAGTTTAAGGCCAGCCTGGACTATGTGGATAGCAAGACCCTGTCTCAAAAAATAAATAAATAATTAATTAATTAAAGGTTATAAAAATTAATAGATATTGAGATTGAGACAAGTATGAATTTTCAATGAGCAAGAAGTCAATACATTGATAAGAAAATACACAAGAATGACAGAGAGTATTAGAATGTTCTAAAAATACTAAAAGACTAAATTTTATATGCAATTCTTAGAATACTGATTTAGAATAATAATGATCATTAAAAGAATGTTGTGCTTAACTACCCATCTTTTGGCAGTCCTTCTTACGCCTTTTCTTTCCTCTTTCCATCTCCCACCTCCCATCATGCTACAAAAAAAGAAAAATCAGCCTCTGTGGGGTGGAGGGGCACTACTGAAGAAGGATACCTGAGCAAGATGCTCCCAGAAGTTGTAGACAAGCTAGAAAGAACTACCCTCTCGAAAAGAAACTAGTAATGTCATGAAATTTCATCTTTAGACTAACCCATACAGGTATGTGGTTTATGACTATGCTAATATTAAGAGTATTTTCAAAGTTTTGGCCAAGGGATGAGGTATATTCTTAATAATTGAATGATAGAAAATTACAGTCTTTTCTAACTTAATAAAAGCTTAGCATGAATATAATTGAGATAGTAAATATGAAAAGAAAAACATGGAATAATTTGTATTTTTATATGAAATAAAGAGTAAAATTTTTATCCACTGCTATAATCTGAACATGCTCTGTATCCTCTAAAACTCATGTAGCAGATTAATTTCTATTACTGATTATGGTTTGTCAAACCTATGTTGACGATTCACCTTCACTGTGACATATTCAAAGGACAGAAATTCAACCCAATTATGGTTTTTAGAGCAAGGAACACTGGAGGTGTTTAGAATTAAACAAGGGAGCCACTATGACTTAATAACTCTAGTGGATTTGTAAAAAGGAGATATCAAAAGATATACACACTACACACACATCTCTTTCCATGTGATGCTCTCTACTGCCTTTGAACTGTACCAGCAAAAAGAGGTCATCAACAGATGGGATCTCATGAACTTGAACTTCCACAAAATGGTGAGCCAAAATGAATTTCTTTTCTTGAAAAGTTACCCAGCCTATAGCACTGAGTTTTCAACAACAGAAAATGAGTAAGAAATTCATGATTGTTCAGTAAATGGATACATTATATTTAATAGGTATACCAGTTATTAGAGTACAAATTTTGCAATCTAACAGGGATTATATGTAAGGACTTTTTAGAACTTGGATAAAGTCTTCTTCTGAATCAAACTTACTTTGTTCTGATTCTGAACTCATTTAAATAACTTTATTATCTCCTAGGTTTCAAAGGAATTATGATGGTTAAGGCAGTGCTTTAGAGCACAGGTCTCAACATTTTTTATTAAAAAGACACTGTTATACTAATCTATATTACGTATATTACAACATACATACATATTTAAAATGGTTACACATAAATAAATTCTAGTATGTCCTTTTCAGACTCCAATACAATACTGTAGATGCCTGTTTAGAGATCACTTCCTCTGGACAGTGAAAAGGCATAAATCTAACATAAATTATAATCTGGAATTGTGCAAAATAGCTTTACAAAAAATGATAAGATAAAATTTTGGATTCTTGAAGAATTGAAATCCTTACAATCCTGAGGCAGTATGACAATGACCACATAAATCTTCAACATTTAGTTACCAGTAAACAAAATATTCATTTAGTGAAGAAAATCATACAGCAACCAAGTAACACTAATCAGAAGTTTAAACAATGACATTATGGAGTTTCTCTTTCACTTGAAGTGGAAATTATCTCTGGTGACCACTCACTCACCTGAATAAAATGTGTTGATTTTGGCAAGTTCCTTTTCACAGGTTTGGAAAAATTTTTCTTCAAATTTGGCAAAATACCTCTTTACTGTGTCCTCATCTGTAACTGAAAGGCAAGAAAAATAATATTTAATCTCAGAAGACCATCAGGGAAATAAAAATTATTTCCTTACTCTTCAAAATGATAACTGACACATTAATTTCTCTGAAGAAAAAAAGAATTGCAAATTATATGAGGATGACACTAAATCAAAGTTCTCTTCAGAGGAACTCAACTCTTTAGTTGAATGGTATTCTCTTAAGCTCTACTATCAGGAAACTTACAATGTTGGAGAAAAGAAGTGTGCTAAGACCAGCAGAAGAATAAACTGCTGTAGAGGTAATCAAAGAAAATTCAAGGTCTTAGGAGTTGAGCCAAGGAGGATTCACTCAGAAACAAATTAATTATTTCAAGGAAAGAAAACAACCACAAAATTAAAGATAAAATACCTGAAAGTGTAGCATGTTTCAAGGAAAAATAAGTTGCTTTTATTCTATGCTAAATTTCTACCTACCATTTTTATGGTGGGTATATCTGACAGAAAGCAGTGTGGACTGATAAGTATAAATCACACTAATGTTTCATGAGTTTGACATAACAAAAATAAGTTCAGCAAGTGGATGACTGAAAGTGTAGTGATAAATGGTAGCTGACAACTGTGTGATAAGTAGTAATATAAATTTTTGGAAAACTGGATAGCACTTGTCTGTCTAGTTGCTGCCATGTGATAACATGGGCCCATTCTGTCATACCATGTAGGAGATGCAATAAATCCTCATATTTTAAAAACATTGTGTGGGGCCAGGGAAATGGCACCATAGAATAAGTATTTAAATTCAATCCCCAGTTTCGCCAAAAACAAAAAACAAAAACATTGTGTGGGCCAATCAATATATTTTTACATACTATATCCACTTCGTGAATTTTGTCTTATCAACTATCAATCTACTAAATTCCAAAAGCGAAGAATGCATGTAACTTTAGGATTCCCCAAAATCAAAATAATACATTTTTCTCTAGGTGAAATTTGACTAGATTCTCCAGATGCCAACCACAATACAGAACTATTCTGTTTATGCATCTCTTTGATAATCACTGAAATGTGCAGAAAAAATATGGTGTCCCTTCTGTAACTCAGATCTCCCAAATCTTATGCAACCCCAGAAACCCTTAAGTAATCACCTAAGATAAGGAAAACAGTATTGCCTTCAGCAATATGTAAAGCACGCATACATATAAATTCACGGCATGAGTTTTTTTTTTTTTTTTTTTTTACAAATCTTAAAATTCTAAAAAGGATGTCAAATCTATTCAATTAATTTGAATAACATAAATATAAAAACCAGCATGGCACAAAATTTTTATTTATATATGGTGACTTCTTGCTATGGTTTGTGTCTAGTTGTCCCCCAAAGGCCTCATGTAGTCACGGGGTGGGGACTTGTAGAGTTTGTGATTAACTTATGATCCACTGGGATTATGTGTGATCCAACGCTAGGATTATGGGTTTTAGTACTGCTGGGATTATGGGTGTGAGCACTTCCTCCAGCCTGGGACAGAAAGCCTGAATGTAATATAACAGACAAAGAGACAGACCTTCTTTAGCCATTGGTCTTTGTTGCATTGTTGTTGTTCTGCTGCCATGAATTGAAGCTCTCTGCCATGTGCCATTCTGCCTTGGAGCAAGCTGAGTATAGATTGAAACCCACAGTAACTGTGAGCTAAACCTTTCCTTCCTTCATTTTGGGCATTGGGTTTTTGTCCAAGCAATGAGAGAAGAGTAACTAAGACACTTCTCTTTTATGCTTTTATCTAAGCACATAATGCAGGCTATTCTACTGATTTTAAAGGGAAGATAAAGGGATGACCACTTTAATTAAGTTTTTCCTGAAAACCTAGTAGCTTTGGCATAATAAAGGATATAGTGGCACAAGGTCAATGATAATTACTTTTTCAAAGCATTAAGCAGGCTTCAGCTTTTTAAAGAAAAGCTGACCTTGAGTTAAGGAAGCTCCATGGTAACAGATGCTGTACTTCTACAGCTGATTTAAAATAAGAAGAGTTAATAGATTTTCCTTAATTACTTCCTCTTTTTCATTTTTATTTTACTATTAAGAAAACACGGGTTTAGTCATATTTATGAAGGATAAAATTATTCAGGAAACAGGTTATTTAAAAGT